>QRFJ01000708.1:0-265746 GCA_006176705.1 Cocos nucifera
ACACCATAAGTTTTTATAATAAAGAAATTTGATTTCCCTCCGAAAATACCTATCCAAAACTAGGTTTAAGACTCCCAAAATAACTCAAATTAAGATTTGGGTAATTCTGGCCATTGGATGATGATCAAACGGTCAAAAAAACCCCACTCAAAAACCCCTTAAAATAAACCCAGATCAAGTCGGATTATAAATCAGCCAATTGGATCAACTGTTGGATCAAATTTGGGCATCCGATCGGTTGAAATAATCCTTTCAAATTCTTTAGTTTACGTTGGGATGGAATCTCAACTGTTGGGATCTCGATCGGGAGCTGTGGATGTCATCCATCAGCGCCTTCTTTTCGACCGTCCGATCAAGCTTCAGTGAAAACCGTCCGTTGGATCAGCCAGAATTTCCAAATTGTCCTCCATGGACCGTGCGTGAGCTCGGTGTTGCATGGACCGCCGCATTCTTCAACCAATCAGAGCACACCTCTTGCTGTGAAATTCCTAAAATACCCTTTGGTTGGTCCACCGTACGCCGCGAAAAATGCTGACGTCAGCGTTGCATCAGCAATTTTTTTTTCTTCAAATTTGACTCTGGGCTCGTTTGAAGTCCGTTTTGCCTGAAATTTTTTTCATCAGAACCAAAAAAATAAGATCTTTATATTGGTGGCCTTCTTTCCTACAAATGATTAATAAAAGTATCAATTTCTAATAAAATAGATTAATTTATTTTATAATTTAATATTTTTATTATTATATTTTTACTACTTATCAATGCACTCGAGTTAGCTTATTACATTCTAAATAAGATTTTGAGTAAATTTATTAATAAAACACCATACAAAATATGGACAGGGCGTAAGCCAATGCTTTCATACCTTAGGGTTTGGGGGTGTCCGACTTATGTCAAACGTTTGAAGGCAGACAAGCTTAGACCTAGGTCTAATAAGTATAGTTTTATAGATTATCCAAAAGAAATCAAAGGGTACTACTTCTATCTTGCTGATGAGCAAAAAATATTTGTCAACCTTAAGGCAGTCTTTTTAGAAAAGGAGTTCCTTGGTGAAGGAACTAATGCCTCTAAGGTCAAACTTGATGAAGTACGATAGATGAAAGAATGGACACAAGTTGTTGAACGTAAGCTGGATCTAATTAGATCAGACTCAGAATCCATTGTAGAAGAAACCTTAAGGAGATCTGGTAAAGTACCATGTCAACCAGATAGATACTATGATTTTTTGATCCAAGATAGGGATCCTATCGACCTCGATGAGAATGATCAGGATCCAATCACCTATATGGATGCAATGCAGGGATTCGACTCTAAGAAATGGCTTGAGGCCATGAAATTTGAGATGGAATTCACGAAGGTCAATGATGTATGGACATTGGTTGACCCACCCGAAGGGATAAAACCCATAGGGTGTAAGTGGGTCTTCAAAAGGAAAAGAGGTGCAGATGAAAAGGTGGAGACCTATAAAGTTGGTCTGGTTGCCAAGGGGTATCATCAACGTTATGGTATTGACTATGACGAGACATTCTCTCCTGTGGCAATGCTTAAATCCATTCAAATAATGCTTGCCATAGCTGCCCATCTGGACTATAAAATCTGGCAGATGGATATGAAAATAGCTTTCCTAAATAAAGAGCTGGATGAAGAGGTGTATATGATACAACTTAAAGGTTTCACGTTCATAGATGAGTCTAAGGTGTGTAAGCTTCAGAGGTCCATTTATGGACTAAAGCAGGCATCTCGGAGATGGAACATATGATTTGATGGAATAATCAAAATGTATGGCTTCATTAAGAATGAAGAAGAGCCCTACATATACAAATAGGCTAATGGTCCACCAATAGTATTCTTAGTATTGTATGTGGATGACATTCTCTTAATCAGAAATGATGTCCCTACATTACAAGGAATAAAGATTTGGCTATCATCACAGTTCTCCATGAAAGATCTAGGAGAAGCTTCCTACATCCTAGGGATGAAGATCTATAAAAATAGATCTGAAAGATTACTTGGATTGTCCCAGTCCATGTACATTGATACTGTGCTGAAACAATTCAGCATGAAAAGTTCTAAGAAAGGTTATCTACCAATAGGCCATGAAATTTTTTTTTCAAAGAGGGATTATCCAATAACACCTCTAGACAGAGAGTGTATGAATAGAATACCATATGCTTTAGCAGTGGGTTCTATAATGTACGTCATGACATGTACGCGACCAGATGTGGCATGCTCACTAGGTGTAGTGAGTAGATACCAATCTAATCCAAGGGAGAATCACTGGAAGATTGTTAAAACCATCTTGAAGTATTTAAGAAATATTAAGGACCAATGGCTTGTATACGATGAATTAGACTTAAAATTTATGGAGTTCATAGACTCTAGTTTCCAGTCTGATCATGATGATAGCAAGAGTATGTCGGGATACATATTTATCCTTAATGGTGGGGCCATCTATTGGAAGAGTTTTAAGCAGTACACTGTGGCCGATTCAATTTATGAGGTGGAGTATATCGCTGCATTAGATGCTGCCAAAGAAATGGTGTGGCTAAAAAAATTCATCACCAAGCTCGAAGTAGCACCCTTTCTTGATGGTCTAGTTCTGCTCTATTGCGATAGCTCTAGAGCCATTGCTCAGACGAAGAAACCAAAGGCACACCAACAAACAAAGTATATTCTGCACCGCTACCATCTTATCTGAGAGATTATGGATTGATGTGATGTCGACCTTCAGAAGATCGACGAAAAGGAGAACCTGATCGACCCATTCACTAAAGCTATTGCGGTGAAGGAGTTCGACGACTTTAAGTCAAAGATAGGTATTAGATACCACATCGATTGGCTTTAGTCCAAGTGGAAGATTGTTGGAAATGTATCTCAAAACTAATCATCAGTCTATTGATGTTGGGCTATCTATTCGTAATTGTATATGAATTATAAATTAATAAAAGTTATTTTGATATTTTTCATCACAAATTCTATTATCTTCTAATGAACTTTTGTGTTGTGATGAAGTCCTTTGGACTATCTAGATTCAGCAAAGAAGGATTTGTTATTTAGTCATGAAATAGTTCACGATCAAATGATACATTGTTACATAGGATGACAACGTTTATCAAGTATAGGTTGTTGTGTGCCATATAGGTTGGTTGTCCTCACAACCAAGGAGTGTTGAGACACTGATATGGCATGCAAGTGAGATGTATGGGTACATCTGCACTGAATGTGACCAACTTTGGGGCTTTTTCCTATCAAGATTAGCTTCGATGAAATATGGATATAAATATTCCTCCGATTTAAGATCACCATGACTTTCAAGCAACTCACTGTGTTTTGGTGCCAGACTATTTGAATTTCTAATTTAATGATAGAAGGTTTTTTGGCATAGTCAAGTACTTATCGAGTCGGTGCATGTATCAAGATGGGATTGACCACTCCTAATTTCAGGAGTGGTGTTCAATTATGTTTCAATTTAGCAAAACCTTGGTCAGGGTAGTCTTAGTGAGGAGTCATGGGACTAATTGCTTTGAGACATGATATGGATGTATTTTTTAGGATTGACAGTCTAATCCTGAGTCATCTATTACACAAAGGTCATAGGGATGAATTATACGGTAACCATATTGGCATAGGTTCTGAATGTTGTGATTACGATTATTCAATCTATCCAGATGTTAGGTACCATTGCTCGATAGTCACTTCAATTAGTATAGAAATTGATTTCTGTGCTACCGACTTAGGTTCGGACCTACGGGATCATACATATTAGGAGTTCCTACCTGATCTGATGGCTGATCAAGAGTCTCATTGGTCTGAAACTCTATGGTCAAAGAGTTCCACTGGACTGAAACTCTTTGATCAAGACTCCTACTGGACTGGGACTCTGAGTCCTACTTGTCTGGGACTCTCTAATCATGAGTCCTGATAATCTAGGACACTATGGTCAAGAATCCCACTGGACTGAGACTCTATGATCAAGAGTTCTACTGGACTGGAACTCTGAGTTCTACTCATCTAGAAATCTTTGATCAAGAGTTCCACTAGTCTGGGACTCTATGATCGTGAGCTCGATTCGTTTGGGACACTGGATTCAAGAGTCCTACTGATTTAGGACTCTTCAAGAGTTTCATGTTGATAGGACTCTGTTGCCCAGTAACCCATTCAATTTGGACTCAAATATTTTTGAAGGATTAATTAGCAATTGGATTACTAATTAGCTTAATTTGATTAAGCAATGAGGATTTGATCAAGTTCGATTGAATTTGATTCGATTGGATTTGACACGATCAGGTAATGAGATGACCTAATCGCTATAGGGGTTTGACATTGATTTGATCAAGACGTAGATCTAATTAATTTTTAATTTGATTAAAATTTTATTGAATTAGGCTAAGCTTAATTTTTTTGTGTTTAACCTAGTTTAATTAGATCTAAATTAATTGGTTTGATTGAAACCAATTAGGACCAAGTCAAATAAAGTTTGGATTCAAATTCTCCCATGCGCCCATCATCTTTGACTTTTTCACTCTACTTCCCACGCCCTCCCTTTTGTTTCTCAAATATTTTTTGAGAAATAAAAATGTGCATGTAGAAGGAGAGTCCTTCTGCATGTTAAACATAGGGAAGGGAGCGTTGGATAAGGATAAGAGGCTCATTTGACTCTTGAAATCAAGTGAGTGATTAAAACCTCTCAACCACTCAACCCTTATCATTTTTTAGGTGGTTTTCTCATGGTATTCATGTCAATAAATTATGAAAATTTTTGTGCATGCATGAGAAGGGATTAGAATTATGTGGTAAAAATTTTAGAGTATTTGGGAATCAGTTCTAGGTGTAAAAAATCACAAAGTGAAGGTGAATAGGATCCTACAACACTTTTCTTTTTCTTTATACCTCTCTTCTCTTATGATTTTTATGTTTAAGGATATTCTATTTTTAGATATGATCTAAATAAGGATTATAGATCTAAAGGTTATCTTTCCATGAAAACTTATTTCATAAAAAAACTCCATACACAGAGGGCGTGATAGGATTTTTAGTGTGTCAAGGTTTTTGGGCTGAGTGAAATCCTAGATTCGGGAATCTAGGTTCGGGTGGAGAGATCGAGTGCTGTGAGCATCGGATCATCACCAAATTTAAAAAACATCTTCATCATAGTTCAATATTTATGTTCTAATTTTTTAGAATATCTAGAAAATCAAAAAGTATACGATCGATCAGATCAATCGTGATCAACCATCGAAGGCCTCAATGAGGAGCTAGCACTTCAGTGGGGTTGATCGAGATCAGGAGCTCCATGTGGATCAATCGTAGAGACCAGACACATGTGCAGCTATGACGTGATACCAGAGCATTATCTGATGGACTCAAATTATGGTGATCGACTACCCACGAAAAGGTAATATGTTTTGAACACATAGTTATAGTAAATAGTTTATTACATAGTTTTATTTTTAGATCTATTGATTTATGCATGCATATTATGTTTAGATTCTAATGTGTAGGGTTAAATAATTTGATATGATTCATAGATAATTAATTAGATTTATTATTTTTTGCTGCATCATTACTATTTTTGAAATATTTTTTGAAAGTAGCATGGCAAACCCTGCACTGTTTTCTTACAATCTATAGCCCTGTGTGAGAAGATTTCTTTAACTATATACAGTCCAGTCCATCAAGATATTAATTTACCCAAAAATAGGTGTAGCCTAGAATTAAATAGAGAAACATTTTATCCAAGTGTAAAAAATTTTCTATTAATTACTTGGTCGTAAAAAGCTTTAGTTCTTTTTCTATAAATTTTGGCATTTTTATAGGCTTCATTCCTAATTCTCAAGTTCACTAATTTGTAATTTTCTCAAGTCTTCAACTGAATCCAAGTTCATATTTAGTTGTTTAATGGCCCACATTGCCCTATGTTGCAATTCTACTGGCAAGTGACAAGCTTTACCAAATACAAGCCTAAGGAGACGTCCCTAAGTTAGTCTTTAAAGCTATGTGATATGCCCAGAGTGCATCTATTAATTTTAAAGACCGATCTTTCCTATTAGTGCTTATTGTCTTTTCTAAAATCAGCTTGATTTGGTGATTGAAAACTTCAACTTGCCCACTTGTCTATGGATGATAGGGTGTGGCTAGTTTATGGATAATGTTAGACTTCTTCATCAGTGATGCAAAGGATCGATTACAGAAGTGTGTTCCATGATCACTGATAATAGCTCTAGGAGTACTAAATTGGGATAGGATATTTTCTTTAAGAAATTGGATAACAATCCTACTATCATTGGTCTTGCATCGTGCTGCCTCTACCCACTTGGATTCATAATCAATGGCTACTAAGATGTATTCATTCTTGAAAGATTTTGAAACTGGTCCCATGAAGTCTATTCCCCATATATCAAAAATTTCTACAACTAAAATTAGATTCATAGGCATCATATCTTTCTTTGTGATCCATCCTATTTGTTGACACCTAACATAATAACTTTTACAGTATTCATGGGCATCTCTAAATAGGTTAGGCCAATAAAATCCATATTGGAGCATTTTAGCTGCAGTCTTTTTAGCTCCAAAATGATCACCATAAGCTTGGTCATGGCAAAAAGATAAAATGCTTCTAACTTCATTCTTAGGGATACATCTTCTTATGATTTGGTCAGGACATTATTTGGATAAATATAGATCATCCCAAATAAAATACTTGAGAGAAAAATTTGTTCTTGTCTTGAGTGATCAAGTGCATAGGAATTTCGCCAGTAACTAAGAAATTTACTATGTCAGCATACCATGGTTCTGATGTTACTCACAATAATTGTTCATCAGGGAAGGACTCATTAACAGGTATGTTCTCAGCTGGTGCAATTGCTAAACGAGATAAATAATCTACCACTATATTTTCTATACCTTTCTTATCCTTGATCTCTAGGTTAAATTCTTGCAAAAGTAGGATTTATCTAATTAGGTGTGCCTTAGCATCTTTCTTTGACAGAAGGTGCCTAATAGTTGAGTGATCTATACAGATAATTATATGAGAACCCACTAAGTACGACCTAAATTTTTCTAAAGCAAATACCATAGCTAAAATTTTCTTTTCAGTAGTTGAGTAATTAAGCTATGCTTCGTTTAAGGTCCTGCTAGCATAATAGATCACTCGAGGTAGCTTATCTAGCTTTTGACCTAAGATAGCTCCTATGGCATGATCATATGGATCACACATGAGCTCAAAAGGTTGAGTCCATTCGGATGGATGAATAATTGGGGCTGAGGTTAATTCCTTTTTTAAGCTTTCAAAAGACTCGAGACATTCAGGTATGAAGTCAAATTTGGCCAATAGGTTAATTAATGGTCGAGCCACTTTGCTGAAATTCTTTATAATTGCCTATAGAAACTAGCGTGTCCAAGAAAAGAGCAAATTTTTTTTATTAATTTTTATGGTGGAAGATTTTTAATTAAATCTACCTTGGCTTTATCTACTTCTATACCTCATTTTGAAATTACATGACCAAGGACTATGCCTTCCTTAACCATAAACTAGAATTTCTCCTAATTTAACATTAGATGCTTCTCCTTACATCTTTCTAAAACTAATTTGAGATAATGTAGACATTCGAAGAAGGTAGATCCAAAGATGAAAAAATCATCCATGAAAATTTCAAGAAACTTTTCTACCATGTCTGAGAAAATGCTAGTCATGCACCTTTGAAAAGTAGCTAGTGCATTATATAATCCAAAGGGGATGCGTTTGTAGGCAAAGGTTCCATATGGATAGATAATGATAGTCTTTTCCTGATTCTCAGGGGTTATAAGAATCTGGTTATATCTCGAGTATCCATCCATAAAGCAATAAAAGTCATGCCCTGCTAGTTGTTCTAACATTTGGTTTATGAAGGATAGTGAAAAATGGTCCTTTTAGGTGGCTGCATTTAATTTTTTATAGTCGATGTAGACCCTCCATCCAGTTTGAACTCTTGTTGGGAGCAATTAATTATTATCATTCTAGATTATAGTAACTCCTTACTTCTTAGGTACCACTTGTACTGGGCTTGTCCATGAACTATCTGAGATAGGATATATATTATTCTATTATCAAGAAGTTTTATTATTTCTTTCTTTACAATCTCTTTGTTGTTCCAAGAATTAATTTTGATGATTACAAAGCATTTGAGGAGATTACTAATGAATTTGACTTGAAAAAAGACTTTTTGTATTTCAAAAGTAAAATCATAATTTTATCAAATTTTGATCTAAGAGCCTCAAGAGCAAGTATAGAAGATTTTTGATCCTTTGAAGGTAGTTCCATGATTTTTGGATACATATTTTAGAAGAAAATGAAGTTTGAAGCAAAAGGGTCGACCCCTAGGTCTACGCCTGCTGAAATGGGCTATTTGGCATGCTGTCTCTGTGCCAAGGATCGATCCTAGGGTCTATTTTTGCTGTTTCGAAGGCCAAAAATATAGAATAATTGATTTTCTAGATTCTATCTCAGAACTCCTGTGCCAGAGGTCGACCCATGAGTCGACCCTTGTGATGGAAATCTTCTTGAACCACTAGTTTTATCCCATTTTGATAGCTTTTAATGTTTTCTTTAAGATCTTCAATGGCTACAAATCATGCCAAGGATTCTCTCCTCCATCCATTGAAGATTTAAAAGGCTATAAAAAGATGAAAAATAGAAGAGATTATTAGATTCAATTCAGCCCTAAGTAAAAGTTCTCTTCAAGAAAAGAAGCTTTTGTTTCAAGTTCACCAACTTTTCAAGAGCTCATTCAAGTCTTCAACAACCTTGAGAAAAATCAGAAAAGCTTCTTTCATTATTATGAAAAGCATCTTTAAGATTTTATTTGCTCATTAAGGAAGCTAAACTTGTATTTGATTGTCATTAACTCTTATACTTTACTTTATTGTTTTGATTCAAGTTTTGGGGGATTCCAAAACTTGGGAGGTTTGATCTGAGCCTTAAATCTGAGTGTATTGTGTTGGCTTATATCCAAAAAATAAGTATGCTAGCTTAGGATAGCTAGGGTTAGAGGTACTGATGTTGTATTTTGGTTGAATACATTTAGTAGTTTTGAATTTTCAAGTAGGAGCTTGGGGAGTGGATATAGGTGCAAGGAAAGCACCGAACCACTATAAATCTTGCTTGTTTATGGTGTGCTTGCTATCTTTCTTTCCTTAGTTTGTTAAATTTTTTCTCTCAAATCTTTTATATTTTTATCTAACCTAAATTGCTTTATACACATGACTTGTATATCATCATTCAATCTTGATAACTTTAAATTAGCTTTAAAATTTTAAAAACCCAATTCACCCTCCCTCTTAGGTTACATAGCTCGGCAACAAGTGGTATCAGAGCTCGGTGCTCTAGCCCTACTTTGATTTAACCATCAAGAGCCAAAGATTTATGGCAACCCAAGTTCATATTTCTCTAGCCGAGGGGCAGTCCATAAACCAACCTCTACTTTTCATTTGGTCAAACTATACTTATTGGAAAGCTCGAATGAGAATATTCATACAAGCACTTGACTATGATATATAGAGTATCATAGTTAATGGACCACACACACCCACTAAGATAATTGATGGTGTGGAATCAACCAAACCCAAAAAAAAATGGCATGAGGTTGATAAGAAAATGGTTCAACTCAATGCAAGAGCCATGAATATTTTATATTATGCTTTAGATGCTAATGAATTTAATCGCATTTCAACATGCATGTCGGCTAAAAAAATATGGGATAGGTTAGAAGTAACTCATGAAGGTACTAATCAAGTTAAGAAGTCAAAAATTAACGTGCTTGTGCACAAATATGAACTTTTCTAAATGGAGCATGATGAGTCAATAACTGAAATATTTACTAGATTTGTAGATATTATAAATGGTTTTAAAAGTCTTGGCAAGTCTTATTCTAACAGTGACCTTGTGAGAAAGATCTTACGTCTTTGCCAAGGACATGGGAGGCCAAAGTGACTGCAATCCAAGAAGGCAAATATCTGAATGTTTTATCCTTGGAGGAGCTTCTATGATCACTAATGACGCATGAGCTAAGCATGAAACAACATCAAGAAGAAAATGTCAAAAAGAAGAAGATGATAGCCCTCAAATCCACCACTCAATAAGATGAAGAATCCGATGAAATGGAAGATGAAGAACAAGATGAAGAAATAGCCCTCATCATAAGGAAGTTCAAGAGATTTTTGAAGAGAAAACAAGGGATGATGAAGAGGCCACCTACCAAAGGGGAGCATAGCAAGGAAAAGGATAGGGAGTAGCCCCTTATTTGCTATGAATGTAAGAAGTTGGGGCACTTTAGGTCTGAATGTCCTCAACTTAAAAGGTTTTTAAGAAATATAAGAAAAAGGCTATGGTGGCAACATGGAGTGACAGTGACGACTCAAGCTCCGAAGAGGAAGAAGCTCATGAACAAGCTAACCTATGCCTTATGGCACATGAAAATGAGGTAAGTGCTGAAATCTCAAATGAATTTATATTTGAAGAACTTCAAGAAGCCTTCTATGATTTAGTAGATGATTTAAAGAAGTTAGAAACTAAAAATAAAAAAATAAAATTAAAGAATCAAGTCTTGCTAAATGAAAATAAAACTATCCTAAGTGAAAAACTAGTCTTAACTCAAGAGAATCTAAATTTGAAAAATAAAATCGACAAGCTAAAATCGATAGTTGAAAAATTTACTTTAAGTTCAAATAAACTTCATATGATTCTTAAAAATCAAAAGGCTGTTTATGATAAGGCCGATCTAGGCTATAACCCACTAAGAAAATAAAAATTTTTAAAAAATATTTTTGTAGATTCATAAAGCAATAAATTTTCAAATGTTACTTGCTTTAAATGTGATAAACAAGGACACAAATCTTATACATATTTTTTTAATAATTTAAATGTAAAAAAAGTATAGGTTTCAAAAGAAACCATTGTGACTAATCTTAAAGGATCCAAGAAAACTTGGGTACCTAGAGTGAGGACTTGATTTTGCACATAGGTGTGTCTTGCATCCAAAGAAGAAAATCGAAGATGGTAACTTGATAGTGGATGCTCAAGATACATGATCGGTGATGAGTCCTAATTCATCATGCTTGATGCTAAAAGTGGAGGAATGGTCACCTTTGGAGATAATGGCAAAGGAAAGATTATCGGTATAAGTAACATTGGTATCACTTCGTCCAAGTATATTGAAAATATTTTATTAGTAGATGGTTTGAAACATAATCTCTTAAGCATTAGTCAACTTTGTGACAAGGGTTATAAAGTTATTTTTGAATCTTTATTATGCATTGTAACTAGTCCCAATGATGATGGCATTAAGTTTGTTGGACATAGACATGGTAATGTTTACATGGTAGATTTGAATAATCTTTCTATGATAAACATGCAATGTCTAGTAGCTATGAATGCCAAAATTAATGAGACTAGTTGGCTTTGGCATCGTAGACTTGCACATATTAGTATGCGTTCACTTTCAAAGCTTATCAAAAAGAAATTAGTTACCGATTTACCAAAATTAAACTTTGAAAAAGATAAAATTTATGATGCATGCCAACTAAGTAAATAAACTAGAGTTTCATTCAAATCTAAAAATATTGTTTCAACTTCTAGGCCATTGAAACTATTGCATATGGATTTATTTGGTCCTACAAGAACAACAAGCTTAGGTGGAAAATGTTATGGTCTTGTAATTATCGATGACTACTCATGTTTTAGATGGATTTTCTTTCTGGCACACAAAGATGGAACTTTTCATGTTTTCTCAAAGTTTTACCGAAAAGTTACAAATGAAAAAGAATTTTCAATTCAAAGCATTCGAAGTGATCATGGAACCGAATTTGAAAACCAAAACTTTAAAAAGTTTTGTGATGAAAAAGGAATAAGCCATAATTTTTCAGCTCCTAGGACACCCCAATAAAATAGGATGGATGAAAAGAAAAATAGGAGTCTAGAAGAAATGACCCATACCATGCTATATGAAAGCAACCTCCCAAGATACTTTTGGACGAAAGCAATTAATACAGCATGTTACATCTTAAACTGTGCCCTAATCAGACCAATTTTAAAGAAAACATCCTATGAGCTTTGGAAGGAAGAAAACCTAATATTGCATATTTTCATGTTTTTGGTTGTTGATGTTTTGTTTTGAACAATGATAAAGAAAAACTAGGTAAATTTGATGCAAAATCTGATGAAGCTATTTTTCTTGGTTATTGCTCCTCTAGTAAAGCTTTTAGAATTTTTAACAAAAAAACCTTAGTCATAGAGGAGTCAATAAATGTTGTCTTTGATGAGACTAATGATCTTCCATCAAGAAACATTAAGGATATTGATAATGCAGATCCTCTTATAGAAAGGATGAAGGAGATCATCCTAAAGGATTCAACAATTCAAAATGAAGAGGATCATGAAGACATGCAAGAAAATGAAAGTGAAGGACAACGAGAACAACCTCAAGATACAAATAATCTTTCAAAAGAATAGAGGTATGTTCACAATCACCCCAAAGAACTAATTATTGGTGATCCTACTCATAGGGTAAGAACTTGCTCTTCACTTAGAGATGTATACAACCATTTTGCTTTTGTTTTTCATTTTGAACCTAAAATCATAGATGAAGTCAAAAAAGATTATAATTGGATAAATGCAATACAAGAAGAACTTAATCAATTCGAAAGAAATAATGTATGGACCTTAGTATCAAAACCTAAAAATTATCCAATAATTGGCACAAAATGGGTATATAGAAATAAATTGGATGAAAATAAAAATATAATTAGAAATAAAGTAAGATTAGTTGCAAAGAATTATAATTAAGAAGAGAAAATTAATTTTGATGAGATCTTTGCACCTGCTGCTAGACTAGAAGCAATTAGATTTTTGCTCGCTTATGCATGCCTTATGAATTTCAAGTTATTTCAAATGGATGTTAAAAGTGCTTTTCTAAATGGATATATTATCAAAAAAGTTTATGTAGAACAACCTTTTGATTTTGAAAATCATGCTTTTCCAAATCATGTTTATAAATTAAACAAAGCATTATATGGTTTAAAACAAGCACCTAGGGCTTGGTATGAAAGATTAAGTAAATTCTTGCTTAATAATAGGTTTTTAAGAGGAAATATAGATACAACCCTTTTTATTAAAATAGATCATGATGATATCTTAGTAATATAAATATATATTGATGATATTATATTTGGGTCTAGTAATGAAATTTTATGTCAAGATTTTGCTAAGCTTATGCAGAGGGAGTTCGAGATGAGCATGATGGGTGAACTAACATTCTTCCTCGGACTTTAAATCAAATAAACAAAGGAAAGGATCTCCATCACCCAAAGCAAGTACACAAGAGAGCTACTTAAAAGATTTAGGATGGAGAGCTCCAAAGCCATTGGTACACCCATGAGTCCATCATGTAAGCTTGACAAGGATGAAGGAGGTAAAAGTGTTGATACAAAAGTCTATAGAGGCATGATAGGTTCTTTATTGTATTTAACTGCTAGTAGACCAGATATCATGTTTAGTGTTTGTTTATGTACATGATTTCAATCTAATCCAAAATAATTACATTTAAATGCTATAAAAAATATTTAAATACCTAAAAGAAACTCAATCCATAGGTTTATGATACTCTGAGAATTCACTAATTAATTTAACTGGATATTCAGATGCAGACTTTGCTGGATGTAGATTAGACAGAAAAAGCACTAATGAAACTTGCTAATATTTAGAAGTTAACTTAATATCTTGATTTAGCAAGAAGCAAAATTCGATAGCATTGTCTACGACCGAGGCCGAATACATTACAAACAAAAGTTGTTGTACACAAATCTTATAGATTAAGTAACAACATGAGGACTTTGGCATCAAACTAAATAAAACTCTCATAAGATGTGATAATAGTGCTATAAATCTAAATAAGAATCCAATCCAATACTCTAGGTCAAAACATAATGAAATAAAACATCATTTCATAAGAGAGCATGTTCAAAATAATAACATAATTGGCTGATATTTTTACCAAGGCTTTGAGTGAAGATAAATTTTATGAAATTAGGAGAGAATTAGAAATTCTAGATTCTTTTGCTTAAATATCCTTCTTTTGATCCCAACTTATCCTCTACTAATATTTTTGGATCAATCCTTGAGATTTAATTTCATTGCTTTAAGTTAAAAATTATTCATCCTTCTTATCTTTTTCTTGACTATAAGAAGAAAAATTATTTTTGAACTTCATAAAAAAAATTATGGATAAATAATTATACTTTACTTGTCTCATAAATTTATTTAAGCATTCTAATGATTCTGATCATATCATTATTCTTTTTAAAATTAATTAGTATCAAAAAATTATTTTTGATCTTAAAAAAGAATTATTGATGAATATTCATGCTTTGTTCAGATTGATTAATTTTGAAAAATAAATTTAAGAAAAATACTCTTTTTAAGTCTTTTGATATTGATGTCAAGCAAAATATTTCAAAGAAGCTATTAAAATCAAATATTCAAAGAGGACTTTAGTTTTTAATCATTTGATATTAGACAGCTTAACATTTATCTTATATTTTATTGATCTTAATATATATATATATAATAATAAAAGAAAAGAAAAGATGATCCCTAAAAAATTGAATATATCTTATAATTTACTTTGAATGATTTATTTAAAATATTTAATCTTTAAAATATTCCATCTCTCTTGAATCTTTGAAGTTTAAAATAATTTTATTTAATACATTTATTTTATTCAAAAAGGGGGAGATATGTTTTTAATCCATATAATTCATAAATAGAATTTAAAAAAAAAGAGAAAAGATATTCATTCTAAATTTATTGTATTCTTTCAAAATGAGGAAGAAATGCTAAAAGATAAATTTATCCAATAATAATTATTAAAAAAAGAAAAAATATTATGTGATGAATTTTTTGGTATTTACTCTTAAAAAATAAGTAGAAAGATGTTTGTTCATTAAATATTATCTAGTTTGCCTTGACTGAACATTCTAATTAATTTGAGTTAAGGACAATGAACTTTGATTGTTTTATGATTTTTTAAACTTAAGTCTTCACGTGATTCTTTAGTTTAAATTCAATTGATTTAATTATCAAATCATTTTTGATAACTAATTGGAGTTAAAACTAATTTAAAATATATTCTTACTCCAAATAAATTAATTTTGATACATACTTTTAATATTTGAAACTCATTTAAAAATATGAATATAATACAAATTTTTTTAATGTGCCTTTAGAAATCATTATAAAATTATTTTTATTATGATACTATCTTTATTTTGCTCGATATATTTTTGATATATATCTTTTTTGAGCTTAATTGATTAAAATTTATTTAAGAAAAGAAAAGAATGAATAATGAATTAAATATTATGCTTGATTCCATTATTCAAATCTTTGAAAAACTCTAATCCTCTTAAAGCTTAAAAGTACATGAAAATCTGTTCAAAGAATCATATTCATTCAAAAAGGTGGAGAGCCTTTGATATTTGAGTTTAAGCTAATTTTTTGTAAAGAAAAAAATTTTAAATGATAAACTTTTAAAGGGAAGCTAATTCATTTGATTTGATTTAAATTTTTAAATTTTTGATTTAATTTTCTGAATTTGATACATCTATCATTTGACTCACTCCATCATATCTCAGATCCTCATCTGATTCAGATGCTTCCAGCCGTGATCACTACTAGATCTAGTTTAGTCATCTTTGTATTAGGTTATGATCTGGTATCTCTTAGTTGTTTCTATGAGTTGTTGATCAAGTCATGGTTGGTTATATTTTTTTTGAATCTAACTTATGGCATTGGTACTATTGGTTGCTTGGGTCATGGATAGTTGTATCCATGAATTTTGTATGTTTTTATGGCCTAACTTTCATGAATGTTTTTGATATCTTTAGCACTTATATGTTTTGATGACTTGATGTTATGATTTATTATGTGTGGAATGATAATCATTTAGATGTAAATATGTGTATAAAAATATGATGATATCATTTGAATGATGTAAAATATAACCTCTATGAATTGGCTAAAATTCCATTATGATATACTGAAAATACTATGTTGTATATAAGCAAATTAAAAGTTTTGTTATAAACTCTTGTTCTAATAGAAAAATATATGCAATAAATTTAGAAGGAGGCCTTTTCTTTTTGAATTTTAAAATTTCTTAAGTCTTACTTGATGATGTCAAAAAGGAGGATTAGAGTAAATAAAATTAGGCTATAAGAAAAATTGAAGTAAAATTGACAAAAGGAATAAGTAAGTTAAACTCTCTTTTGCAAATAATTTGAATGTCTAACCATAAGTAATCTTCAAACTGCTCTTTATGTAATATTTATCAAATAACCTCAATATGATATTCTAGTAAGTGATGTAGGCTTCTACATGCTTTATTTTTGCTTATGCTCAAATATTTTATCATCATCAAAAAGCGGAAGATTGTTGCTCCAAGAATTAATTTTGATGATTACAAAGCATTTGAGGGGATTACTAATGAATTTGGCTTGAAAAAAGATCCTTTGCATTTCAGGGACAAAATCATAATTTTATCAAATTTTGATCTGAGAGCCTCAAGAGCAAGTATAGAATATTTCTAATCCTTTAGAGGCAGTCCCATGATTTTTGGACGCATATTTTGAAAGAAAATCAAGTTTGAAGCAAAAGGATCGACTCCTAGGTCTACCCCTATTAAAACGGGCTATTTAGCACGCTGTCTCTGTGCCAAGGGTTAACCCCAGGGTCGATCTCTGGTATTCCGAAGGCCAAAAATATAGAATAGTTAATTTTCTGGATTCTATCTTAGAGATCAACCCCTATGCTAGAGGTCGACCCATGAGTGGACTCCTATGATGGAAATCTTTGCAATGGCTAGTTTTATCTCATTTTGATAGCTTTTAATGCTTTCCTTAAGATCTCCAATGGCTACAAATCTTGCCCAGGATTCTCTCCTCCATCCATTGAAGATTTAAAAGACTATAAAAAAGAAAGAAATGAAAGAGATTATTAGATTCAATTTAGCCCTAAGCAAAAGTTCTCTTCAAGAAAAGAAGCTTTCATTTCAAGTTCACCAACCTCTCAAGAGATCATTCAAGTCTCCAACAATCTTGAGGAAAATAAGAAAAGCATCCTCCATTATTGTGAAAAGTATTCTTAAGGTTTTATTTGCTCATTAAGGAAGCTAAACTTGTATTTGATTATCATTAACTCTTATACTCTACTTTATTATTTTGATTCAAGTTTTGGAGGGGTTCCAAAACTTGGGAGGGTTGATCTGAACCTTAAATCGGAGTGTATTGGGTTGGCTTGTATCCAAAAAATAAGTGTGCTAGCTTGGAATAGCTAGGGTCAGAGGTACAGATGTTGTATTCTGATTGAATATATTTAGTGGTTTTGAATTCTCAAGTAGGAGCTTGGGGAGTGGATGTAGGTGCAAGAAAAGCACCGAACCACTATAAATCTTGCTTGTTTGTGGTGTGCTTGCTATCTTTCTTTCCTTAGTTTATTAAATTTTTCCTCTCAATTTTTTTATATTTTCATCTAACCTAAATTGCTTTACACGCACGACTTGCATATCGTCATTCAATCTTAATATCTTTAAATTAACTTTAAAATTTTGAAAACCCAATTCACCCCCCCCCCCTCTTGGGTTGCATAGCTGGGTAACACTCTTTCATGGTTGGTTTAGTTTTTTTTAGGGATCTCTTTTGGGCTTAGCATCCTATAATAGATGAATTTTATGTAGAACAATCGAGGGACTAATCCTCTTTAAATCAGCCATGGTCTATCCTAATGCTTCTTTATTTTTCTTCAGGATAGTCAATAATTCTCCCTCTTGTATAGGATCTGGGTTTGCTGAAATAATTACCGACAAGATTTTTGATGGACCTAGGTGTGCATATTTCAGGTGTTTAGGGAGTGTTTTTAATTCTATCTTGAGTATTTCCTTCACTAATGGTCTAGACAATGGCTCAACTAGAGGCTCCCATTTAAGTTCTGTATTGACTGTAGCTAAATTATTGACCTCCTAAAATTCTTCATGGTTCTGATTTGCCCATAGTTTCATGTGAGATATTTCATCACTTAGGTCAATGGGTTCATAAACATTATCCTATATCAAGTTGAGGTCACTTATTTGATTTGTTTCAGATAGGTTAAAAATATTTAAGTCTATGGTCATATTACCAAAAGAGAGTTTCATTAAACCATTTCGATAGTTGATTTGGACATTGGCTGTGGCTAGATATGGTCAACCTAATATAACTAGAATGTGGCCATTTGGGTTTATTACAGGTTTAATTTCTAAAATCATAAAGTCCATTGGGTAGATGAAATCATCAACCTTAATTAATACATCCTCTACTATTCCTCTTGGTACTTTTAAAGATTGATCTGCTAATTATAGAGTCATTCCTGTAGGCTTTAATTCTCCCAATTCTAACTTTTCATAAACTAAATAAGATAGTATATTGACACTCACCCCTAAGTCTAATAAAGCCTTGTTAATGAAGATTTTTCCAATGATGTAAGAAATAGTAGGAGATCCTAGATCTTTGTACTTTACTAGTACATGATTTGATAGGTATGTACTCACACTAGCTATTAGGCAGAAGAATTGAATTCTAGGCACGGACAGAGTTTATATAGACCCTGCTGTGCCATGCAGTGCCACATCATCCTGGCCAATCATGGCCCTTTGTGCAATCAAATCTAAATCTGATTGGTGGGATGACATCATCTGATCCAATCAGATGAGAGACCCTCAAAACTCTCCTTAGGTGGTGCCAAGACTGGGTCAAATAAGACTTCTTAGCGCTACATAGTTTAATCCCCTGAAGCAACAGGAGTCCCATCTATATGGGACTCCATCTTTTATCCTCATGGGGTGCATGCCTCCCTAGGCATGTGCCCCTTCCTGTCTGCTTTTTAGTAGGAGGATAAGTCCTCAGGTATTCTCCTATGGATGCATGATACATGGGTAGATGTCTAAGTATCTAGGGTCAACATTTGACCAATGTCCAAAGACAAGATTTAGTAGGTGACGAAAAGTGGCAGGTGTTGTCTCAAATTTATCTCATAAATTAAGAGAATCCTTTTTTGACCTAGAGAATCTCTAGGCAAATCAAGTAAAGGTTTCTGAGTGAGTCTAAACATATTTGGCTCAGTTGGGACAAGCTTTAATGATTGTTAAAGGAGAACATTAGGCTCAATCGTGTGCGAGCATGATTTTCTTGAACCTAATTGAATCTTATTCAAATCAATTGAACTGGGTTAATCCAATTGATGATATCAAGATCCAAACCCTTATTTGTGTGATCCAATTAGGTTCAGTTTCGTATGGTAATGGAATATGTCGCGATCTCTATCATCGATATCATTGAAATACATTTCGATGGATCAAAACTTTTCTGATTCAGACAACTAGTATGATCAATCATCCAAATCATTCTAATTGCTCCCAAAATCCACCAGTGACACCTAACAGCATATGGTGGCAACTCATCAAAACTGAAAGTGAACCTCTCAGGGTAGTTATCTATGTGATTAAGTTCCTCTATCTTGAGCCCCAACTGGATTAGGGTTAAGGTGATCTAGTCAAGCCCTAATTTCCATCATATGAATTAATCATTCGATTCAAGTCCAATGTGAAAATCCTAATAGAAACTCTTTTTATTATTTCACACCGCCATGGCCATGGGCTTATGGATATGATTCTCGTGATCATCATAGAATTACTCCTCATCTACCGAGGTAGATAGATCCCCTATTGATACAATTCAATTTCTATAATGAACATGCTATAGCCAACATACACCTCAGGATTTTGAATGGCTAGGAGATCGAGTTATGGTATAGTCAAACTATAACACCCTCAAGATGAACTACCGATGCACCTCAGGTCAGAGAACCAGATACACTACTACAGCTTTGAGCCAGTCATCGACAGGAAGGTAGACTTCCTTATGATTGCTCGAGGTGGTCACGCTCAATGCCCTCGTTCTCTAACGAGTACCTATACTCTCACTCCGATGTTCCTACACCGTAGACTCAAGACTCATCTATCCAAAAGAAGCGATCGTACACCAACCTTCTGAATCAATCATCATCCTCATGATGATCCTACATCGAGAGCATTTTTTGAGTTAATAATGAAAATTCATGTCTTAAATTTTTAAATTTAAAAATATGAACTATCATTATCATTAACTCAAGGGATGTATCACAGACACTTTCAAATACACACTATGATAGAAAATAATCTATTTTATTATTTATAGTTAAAATTATAATTTTATCCTTAGAAGTGTATTACAAGTGTCAGCCAATCTGGCTTCTAGAGCACACATATCTAACCCAACACCCACTTGACCTAAAGCCAATTGGCTACAAATCTAAGTTCCATCTTCTCAAGATGGGCATCGATCTTCTACTGGCCCAATGGCTTTGTAAGTGAGTCTGCCACATTGTCTGTGGACTCGACTCTCTTGACCTTAATGTAACCTTTCTCAAGATAACCGTGGATGAGGTGATATCGCCGCTCGATGTGCTTAGATTTTTGGTGAGACCTTGGCTCCTTAGCAAGGGCTATGGTGCCATTATTGTCGCTGTACAGAGGAATGGCATCTAATGGCATCACTCCAATCTCTGCGATGAACTTCTTATACCAAAATGCCTCCTTCGTAGCTTTTGACACAGCGATGTACTCTGCTTCCATGGTGGAATCTACTATCACTGTCTGCTTGAAACTCTACCAACTAACAGCACCACCATTACACACAAACAAACTCCCAGATGTTGACTTTCGATCATCTATATCGAACATAAAATTTGAGTCTGCATATCCCTAGACTTGGAGTTCTTCATTACCAAAAACCAATATCATATCCTTAGTTCTTCTCAAGTACTTAAGGATACATTTCATAGAAGTCCAGTGTTCTTCACCTGGATTCGACTGATATCTACTCGTGACACTCACAGCATGGGCTATATCAGGTCGTGTACATAACATGGCATACATGAACTCCCTATTGCTGAAGCATAAGGGATCTTGCTCATGCGTTCAATCTTCTCAGGTGTGTTGGAACACATTTTCTTGGAGAGATGAATGTCATGTCTGGAGGGTACCAATCCCCTCTTGTAGTTTTCCATGCTGAACCTCTTTAGCACTTCCTCTATGTACATCTTCTGTAAAAGACCTATCATCCTATTCAGTCTATCTCTATGGACCTTAATTCCTAGAATAAAGGATGCTTCTCCTAGGTCTTTCATGGTGAATTCTTTAGATAACCACATTTTAACTATGGTCAATATGAAAATATCATTTTCAATAAGGAGGATATCATCCACGTACAGTACGAGAAAGACAATAGTGCTCCCACTGACCATTTTGAAAATATATGATTCCTCCTCATTCTTGATGAAACTAAATAATTTGATCACATCATTAAAATGAGTATTTCAGTTTCGAGCTGCTTGTTTAAGTCCATATATGGATTTTTGCAGCTTGCATACTTTGTGATCAACATCACTAGATGTAAAACCTAGTAGTTGTTCCATATAGATATCTTCCTTAAGGTATCCATTTAAGAATACCATTTTCACGTCCATTTGTCATATTTCATAATTGAAATAGGCTGCAACAGCAAGTAATGTGCGGATGGATTTTAGCATGGCTACTGACGAAAAGGTATCCTGATAGTCAATTCCTTCGTGCTGACTATACCCTTTTGCCACTAATCTAGCTTTGAATGTCACCACATTCCCATTTGCACCAATCTTTCTCTTGTAGATCCATTTACACCCAATAGGTATTATACCTTCTGGTGGATCTACCAAGGTCCTAAAGAAAAAACCTATTTTTCAGATCAGGTTCATTTAGATCTGATTAGATTAGGAGGGATATTTCAAAAATTTTTCTTTATAATTCTAATCAGATCTGAGACTTCTCAGATCTAATCTTATTGATCTGATAATAAAAATAAAAATTAAAATTAAATCTAATTTAATTATACCTTTGTTTTGGATAATTCAATTACCTTATGATGATCCTGATGCTTGCCTGAGATTCTGGATGTAGCCACGCAAGTGCCTGGCCTCTACCGATATCCACTCAGGCAGGATCTGAAGATATTATCCTTCTCAATCAATCCTCCAAAAATCAAATCTGGATCTGATCTTGAAGGTCTTTAAAATAGCTTTTGAAGAACAACCATAGTCTCTTGTAGCAATGCTGCCTTCTTCCTTTCCTGGTGCCTTTCACTTGCTTGGATTGCACCTTCTTCATGCCCAAAGTCCCTTGGGTGTGGAGAGGAAAGAGTGGATCAGAGGGTGGCGTGGAGAAGGAGGGAGAACATTAGGCTCAATCATGTGCTAGCATGATTTTCTTGAACCTAATTGAATCTTATTCAAATCAATTGAACTGGGTTAATCCAATTGATGATATCCAGATCCAAATCCTTATTTGTGTGATCCAATTAGTTTTAGTTCCGTATGGTAATGGGATATGTCACGATCTCTATCATTGACATCATTGAAATACCTTTCGATGGATCAGATCTTTTCTAATTTAGACAACTAGTATGATCGATCATCCAAATCATTCTAATTGATCCCAAAATCCATCAGTGACACCTAGCAATATATGGTGGCAACCTATCAGAACTAAAAGCGAACCTCTCGGTGCAGTTACCTATGTGATTAAGTTCCTCTATCTTGAGCCCCGATCGGATTAGGGTTAAGGTGATCTCATCAAATCCTAATTTCCATCATATGAATTAATCATTCGATTCAAGTCCAATGTGAAAATTCTAATAGAAACTCTTTCTATTATTTCACTCTACCATGGCCATGGGCTTATGGACTTGATTCTCATGATCATCATAGGGCTCCTCATCTACCGAGGTAGATAGATCCCTTATTAGTGCAATCCAATTCCTACAATAAACATGCTATAGCTAACATACACCTTAGGATTCCGAATGGCTAGGAGATCGAGTTATGGTGTAGTCAAACTATAACACCCTCAAGGTAAACTATCGATGCACCTCAGGTTAAAGAACCAGACATACCACTATAGCTTTGAGCCAGTCATTGACGAGCAGGTAGACTTCCTCATGACTGCTCGAGGTGGTCATGCTCAGTGCCCTTGTTCTCTAGCGAGTACTTATACTCTTACTCGGGTGTCCCTACACCGTAGACTCAAGACTCATTTATCTAAAAGAAGCAATCATACCTCAATCTTCTGGATCAATCACCATCCTCATGATGATCCTATGGTTGGGAGCATTTTATGAGTTAATAATGAAAATTCATGTCTTAAATTTTTAAATCTTAAAAATATGAACTATCATTATCATTAACTCAAGGGATGTATCACAGACACTTTCAAATACATACTATGATAGAAAATAATCTATTTTATTATTTATAGTTAAAATTATAATTTTATCCTTAGAAGTGTATTACAAGTGTCAGCCAATCTGGCTTCTAGAGCACATATATCTAACAAACACCCACTTGACCTAAAGCCAATTGGCTACAAATCTAAGTTCCATCTTCTCAAGATGGGCATCGATCTTCTACTGGCCCAATGGCTTTGTAAGTGAGTCTGCCACATTGTCTGTGGACTCGACTCTCTTGACCTTAATGTAACCTTTCTCAAGATAACCGTGGATGAGGTGATATCGCCGCTCGATGTGCTTAGATTTTTGGTGAGACCTTGTCTCCTTAGCAAGGGCTATGGTGCCATTATTGTCGCTGTACAGAGGAATGGCATCTAATGGCATCACTCCAATCTCTGCGACAAACTTCTTATACCAAAATGCCTCCTTCGTAGCTTTTGACACAGCGATGTACTCTGCTTCCATGGTGGAATCTGCTATCACTGTCTACTTGGAACTCTTCCAACTGATAGCACCACCATTATACACACAGACTTTCAGATGTCGACTTTCGATCATCTATATCAGACATAAAAATCGAGTCTGTATATCCCTAGACTTGGAGTGCTCTATTACTAAAGACCAACATCATATCTTTAGTTCTTCTTAAGTACTTAAGGATACATTTTACAGAAGTCTAGTGTTCTTCACCTGAATTCGACTGATATTTGCTCGTGATACTCACAACTGAGGCTATATCAGGTCATGTACATAACATGGCATATATGAGGCTCCCTATTGCTGAAGCATAAGGGATCTTGCTCATGCATTCAATCTCCTCAGGTATGTTGGGTCATGTTTTCTTAAGTACCAATCCCCTCTTAGAGTTTTTCATGCTAAACCTCTTTAGCACTTCCTCTATGTACATCTTCTGTGAAAGACCTAGCATCCTATTTGGTCTATTTCTATAGACCTTAATTCCTAGAATAAAGAATGCTTCTCCTAAATCTTTAATAGAAAATTCTTTAAATAACCATATTTTAACTATGGTCAACATGGAAATATCATTCCAAATAAGGAGGATATCATCTACATACAGTACGAGAAAGACAAAAGCGCTCCCACTGATCTTTCTGAAAACACATGGTTCCTCCTTGTTCTTGATGAAACCAAGCAATTTGATCACATCATTAAAATGGGTATTTCATCTCCGAGATGCTTGCTTAAGTCCATATATGGACCTTTGCAGCTTGCGTACTTTGTGATCAACATCACTGGATGTGAAATCTAGCGACTGTTCCATATAAATATCTTCCTCAAGGTATCGATTTAAGAGCATTATTTTTACATCCATTTGCCATATTTCATAATCGAAATAAGCTACAACAGCAAGCAATGTGCGAATAGATTTTAGCATGGCTACTGATGAAAAGGTATCCTGATAGTCAATTCCTTCGCACTGACTATACCCTTTGGCCACTAATCTAGTTTTGAATGTCTCCGCATTTTCATCTGCACCAATCTTTCTCTTGTAGATCTATTTACACCTAATAGGTACTATATCTTCTGGTGGATCTACCAAGGTCCAGACTTGGTTTGAGTGCATCGAGTCAATTTTTGACTTCATTGCCTCTAACCATTTCTTAGAGTCAATATCTGATATTGCCTTGTCATAGGTTTTGGGATCATTACCATGAACCCCATTACCTATGAGGAACATTTTCTCTACTTCCTTTAAAATAGTACCTAAGTACCTCTCAAGGGGATGGAAAAACTTTTTCGATCTACGAGGTGGAGGAGGTAGTGATTGTATTTGCTTAAACTGATTTGGTTCCAAAGGATCCTTAGCTCGTTGCACTTGTGAGATTTTCTCTTTGAGCTTGATCTACTTTTCAATGCCACCATCTTGAATGTACTATTTTTTAAGAAAGATGGCATGCCGACTCACAATCACATTATGGTCTTCTAGAATGTAGAAATAATATCCTAATGACTCTTTAGGATATCCTATGAATCAAGCTCTAAAAAACCTATAGTCTAACTGGTCCGCTTGTTATCTTTTGACATGAGCCGGACAACCCTAAATTCTGAGATGACTCAGACTTGGTTTCTTACCATGCCATATCTCATATGGTGTGGTAGGAACGATTTTAGAGGAAAACCTATTTAGTAAATATATAGCAGTTAACAGACTATGTCCCCAAAGAAAATCAGGAAGATCTGTGAAGCTCATCATGGATTGGACCACATCTAATAGGTTTCGATTCCTTAATTCTGAAACCCTGTTAAGTTGAGGCATTCTAGGTGGAGTCCATTAATAGACTATGCCATTTTGCTTGAGACAGTTCAAAAATTTTTGACTAAGGTATTCACCTCCTCGATCTGATCAAAGAACCTTAATGGGTTTTCTAATTTACTTTTCAACTTCATGTCTGAATTTCTTAAACTTTTCAAAGGCTTCAAACTTGTGTCTCATAAGATATACATATCCATACTAAGATAAATCATCAGTAAAGATTATGAAGTAGTCAAAGTTGCCTCTAGCTGGCACATCAAATGGGCCACATACATCAGTATGTACTAGGGCAAGTAGTTTCGTGGCCCTTTTCCCATGTCCTACAAAAGGGAGCTTAGTTATTTTGCCATGAAGACATGATTCATAAATTGGATATGACTCGAAAGTCAATGGACTCAATTGTCTGAGTTTCTCCAATTTGTTAATCCTATCTTCTACTATATGACCTAGCCTTAGTTGCCATACATATCTATTATTTGGATTATCCCTGGGTCATTTTGATCTTATGGCATTCATATTTTGCTTGATATTAAAGGTAGATACATCAATATGTAATTGGTAGAGACCGTAAATAAGAAAACCACTTGCAATTTTATTTCTTTCATAAAGAATATTACAATGGTCCTTAAGAAAACTAATTACATAGCCTTCTTGCGCTAAACATGAAATAGAAATCAAATTCTTGCTTGCGGTAGGCACATAATAACAATCCCTAACTACTAAATCTAAGCCAGATGGTAGTCGAAGAGGGTAGGTTCTCATGGCCACAACAGCAACCCTTGCTCCATTTTCAATATGTAGGATCATCTCACCATCCTTCAGCCTTCTGCTATCCTCAAGACCCTGCATAGAAGTGCACAAATGAGCACTAGAACTAGAGTCAAGCATCCAACTTGCTGTAGAAGAAACTATATGATTAGATTTAATAACGACCATACCTCCAGAAAGACTTGTTTCCTTCTTATTCTTCAGGATGGCCAGGTATGTAGGGTAGTTTATCTTTCAGTGGCCGTCAGTATTACAATGGAAATACTTTTCTTTGTCAACGGCTTTCTTCTTCAGCTCTGCCTTCTTTTTCTTTCCACCTTCCACCTTCTGCATTTTCATAGATTTCTTCTTTTCAAAAAATTTTCTCTTAGAAGAAGTACATTCCATCGCAAGTACTGCCTTTAGAATCTTTCATAGAAAGCTCAGTAGTAACTAACAAATTCATAAGCTCAGCCAAAGTATTCTGAAGTTTATGCATATGGTAGTTCTTGATGAACTGCCTATAAGCATCAGTCAAGAATTGTAGAATTATATCATTCTGTAGATCTCGGTCTAACTTTACTTCGAGCTACTCAAGCTCTTCCAAGTGATCATCATCAGACAATGATCTTAGACTGACTGCCCATGACGCATTTTAGCCTTAAATAGTTGTTTAGTGACATGATATTTGGCTGCACGACTCTGTTCACCAAACAACTCTTATAGGTGAGCCAACATTTGGCGGGCAATTTTGATATCTTCATGTTGGTGCTGAAGCTTATCAAACATCGAGCCTAACATGTAGTATCTGGCCTTATTATCTTAATCCATCCTATTGGGGATAAACCTCGCTCCCACCAAAGTCCAGTCTGACACTTAGCTTAATGCAACAGGTAATCACGGAAGAGCTTCAACCTTGGCAGGAGATAAGATCTCTCCCGAGGTTCAACCTCAATGGGTGTGGAGCCTAAAAAAAAAACTTTAGCAGTCGCCTTTTGTATATTCTCTTTCTTCGAATTTCGAACTCGAGAGTGGGGGGACTATTATTGGGGATAAACCCCGCTCCCACCGAAGTCTAATCTGACGCTTAGCCTAATGCAACTGGTAATCATAGAAGAGCTTCGATCAAAAATTCTTCCTCCAATGATCGAACCCCAGCCAAACCCCTCCAGCGATCGAACTCCTTCAGTAGCCAAACTCCTCCAATGGTCGAACCCCAGTTGAACTCCTCCAGTGGCTAAACTTCTTTCGAAGTTCAGTCGAACTACTCCCAGGCTTCTCCATCTGTCGGGCCACTCTAGTGGCCGAACTCCTTTTCAACTCCTCCAGCAGTCGAATTTCTCTAGGAGCCGAACTCCTTTTGAATTTCTCCAGGATACAAACTCCTTCCAGACATCTATTTTAGTTAAATTTCTCTAGGAGCCAAACTCTTTTCGGAGTCTTCCAGTAGTCGGATTTCTCCGAAAGCTGAACTCCTTTCGGATTCCTCCAGTAGTCTAATTTCTTCAGGAGCCTAACTCCTTCCGAATTTTTCCTTCAGTCAGATTCCTCCAGGAGTCAAACTCCTTTTGGACATCTCCTTCAGTTCGATTTCTTCAGGAGCCGAACGCCTTTTAGATTCCTCCAACAGTCTGATTTCTTCAGGAGCCGAACTCCTTTCGAATTTCTCCTTCAGTTAGATTTCTCTAAGAGTCGAACTTCTTTCGGACATCTCCTTCAGTCAGATTCCTACAAGAGCCAAACTTCTTTCAAACCTCTCCTTCAGTCAGATTTCTATAGGAGCCGAACTCTTTTCGAACCTCTCCTTCAGTCAGATTCCTACAGGAGCCGAACTCCTTCTGGACGTCTCCTTCAAACGGATTCCTTCAGAAGCCGAACTTCTTTCAGACCTCTCCTTCAATCGAATTTCTCAAGGGTCTAAACTCTTCCCTCAATCAAATTTCTATAGGAGCCAAACTTCTTTCGGATCCTCCTTCACTCAGATTCCTATAGGAGCCAAATTTTTTTACGGATTCCTACAGATGATCTCACTACTGGATGGTTATGATTGTCATTTATCAGGATGATTATGACTGTCATTTATCTGGATGGTTATGACTGTCATTTATTAGTCTACTACAGGCGATCCCATTACTAGACGGTTACGATTGTCGTTTATCAGAATGATTATGACTGTTATTTATTAGGATGGTTACAACTATCATTTATCAGTCCTGCTACAGGCGACCCCACAATCGGATGGTTACAATAGATTCCATCTATAAAAAGGGACCCTCCAGATATGTTTTTTCTATGCTCTCTTCTCTTTTCCCAAAACTCTATCGAATTTATACCCGAGCACTCTATTTTTATTGACCAGAAGAGCTGACTTGATCGTCGGAGGGTCCTGCTAGAGCCACCACCACCGACCCCGAACAGGACTTTATTTTGCAAGTCATCGATGGTGACCTCATCTTTTCCAACTCCAGCTCGATCCGACGTCAACCAGATTCTGCACCAACATGTCAATTTGTCAAGAGATGCTGTTTGTTCAGTGAACGAACGAGTTGGTAAGATGGGGGGATCCTGATCCAATACATGGGTCAACTTCTTGAAACCTAAAATAATTTTGATGTTCCGGAGCCAATCCTTGTAATTGGTCTGATCATTCTATGGGTGTCCAGTGTATGGGCTAGTGGGTTGGACGCAGACATTTTTCTTTTTCCTGTAAAGAGTCAAAATTTTTAGTTAGATTTTGTAATTAAGATTTGACCAATTTATTTAGGGATTTGACTTTTAAATAAATTAGCTTCCACTATTTTCTTGGATTCCTACACTTTCTTCATAGAGATGCAAAAATCTTCACGATTACTGATTTCTAGTGGATGGTGCAGTCCCACCAACTGACTCTTCACCTCACCTAACAGTTATTGATGATGGGTTAGCCAATGAGTGAACAACTCTTGACCAATGATTCTCTAATCATGGTGCACCTAGATTGGTCTCTAATTCATGAATCTCACCATACCCAAAATATTGATCCATTCCTTAGTTAAGTCAGACCTACCATTTGCATAGATTGAATTTCTAATTGGATCTCTCACCATATTCAGAATATTGAGCTCAATCCATCCGCCAGTCCGTAGCATCCAATACCTAATAGATATGATTGCATCTTCTTAGTGCAACTGAATCACTATGACCAGCCGAGAATAATCAACCCTGAGAAGGGCTCGCACATCTGCAATGGTGGAAGACCTTAGACTTAATCTTTTCTTAGAGAGATTTGATTTAGGTCTCTTTAAACTTGGCTTGACATAGCCATAACCATTATGACTAACCTAGTGACATGGATTATCTCAAATTGTTAGCCATCTTAGATCAGGACTGGGTCGACAAACATGACTAGGTAAGTGAGATCGATGGAAGGGATATGCCATTAACTCGATAAGAATGCATTCGAGTCGAGTAGCTCCCAATTAAAAATCAATCAATCATATCTGCCAAACTTACATTAGACACCAAATTATTGAGCTAGAACTAATCTGGTTAGCCTACAATCCAGACTCTAATCACTGAGCCTAATTAGGTCTTAACTTGATCGATCACTCATGTGACTCGACCTTGACCCAGACTTAATCCTATGAGGCTAGTCAATTTAAGCACTCTTGATCCAACCTAACCAATTCTTGATTCGGTTTGATTAACCGCTTGACCTAATTGAGCTACCCAAGTCTGAATCCAATTTTACGAATATGCCTTAGATCTAAAAATTCTTAATTTTAGACCTAATATATTTCATAATCTTAATTCTTAATTAAGTTTAGGGTTCATAAATAAAACATGTACATAAAATCATAGGATTTTAAGATCTAAGATTTTGTAGAAAATAAGTTTTGATTTCTGATTAAGGTCAAACACGCAGCACTCCTACATACCATAAGATCACCCCATCGAATGGAAGGAGAGGGTCTTTAAATCCTACTTTGTTCTTATGATTGGATGGTCAAGGGGAACGCCTTAATCAAAAACATGATAAATCTACAAAATTAGTTAGATCTACATCATATATCACATATATAAAAAATAATCTAACTAAAAACATGTTTTTCATACATCTCATATACCATACTATGCATATTTTTAGATCTAAATTATCTCATAAATATCTAAAAAGTAAGATTTAAATTTGATCATATTAAATTAAAATTTATTCTAGAAAATTTTGTAGAACTATTCTACAACTAGTCTAAATATGCATCTATCATATCTCATGTGAATAAATTAAATAAATTTATTTTTTATTTTTTAGATCTAATTAAAATATTTATAATATTAAAAAAATAATAAATAAATAGATCTAAAAATTATAATTAATTAAATTTAAATTATGATCATGCTAGACTACATATAGAACAATTCTATTCCTAGTCTAGTCATGCATCTCACACATCTTAGATCTAGATTATTTAATTTTTAATTTTTTGATTTTATATCTAATTACATCTAATGTGACATCTAAAATTATTTAATTATTAGATCAAAAATAAATTAAAATTAGATCTAATGAATTATGGAACCTAGCTCTGATACCAGTTGAAGAAAAAAATCTATTTTTCAGATCAGGTTCGTTTGGATCTGATTGGATCAAGAGGGATATTTCAAAAATTTTCCTCTAAGATCCTAATCAGATCTAAAATTTTTCAGATCTAATCTTAGTAATCTAATAATAAAAATAAAAATAAAAATAAAATCTAATTAATTATACCTTTGTTTTGTGTAATCCAATTATCCTGTGATGATCCTGATGCTTGCCTGAGGTTCTGGATGTAGCCATGCAAATGCCTAGCCTCTACCGGTATCCACTCGGGTAGGATCTAAATATATTCTCCTTCTCAATCAATCCTCCAAAAATTAGATCTAGATCTAATCTTGAAGGTCTTCAAAATGGCTTTTGAAGAACAACCATTGTCTCTTGCAGTAGTGCTGCCTTCTTTCTTTCCTGAAGCCTTTCACTTGCTTGGATCACACCTTCTTCATGCCCAAAGTCCCTTAGGCATGGAGAGGAGAGAGAGGATCAGAGGGTGGCATGGAGAAGGAGGAAGAGGGGCTATGTGGCATGGGCTAAAGTCAGAGGAACTAAATTCTAGACGTAGATAGGGTTTATATAGATCCTACTGTGTCATGCAGTGTCACATCATCCCAGCCAATCACAGCCCTTTGTACAATCAGATCTAAATTTGATTGATGGTATGATATCATCTAATCCAACTGGATTAGAGTCCCTCAAAACTCTTCTTAGGTGGCACTAAGACTAGGTCAAACAAGTCTTCTTGGCGCCACCAAGTTTGATTTTCTAAAGCAACTGGAGTCCCATCTGTATGGAACTCCATCTTCTATCCTCATGGGGTGCATGCCTTCCTAGGCATGCACCCCTTGCCTGTCTACTTTTTAGCAGGAAGACAAGTCCCTAGATTCTCTCCTATGGGTGCATGACACATGGGTAGATGTCTAAGTGTTCAGGGTCAATGTTTGACCAATGTTCGAAGACAATATTTAGCAGTTGATGGAAAATGGCAGGTGTTGTCTCAAATTTATCTCATAAATTAAGACAACCCTTTTCTGACCTGGATAAGCTTTAGTCAGATTAAGTAAAGATTCTTGAGTGAGACCAAAAATATTTGGCTTAGTCGAGACAAGCTTTAATGATTGTTAAAGGATAACATTAGGCTCAATCGTGTACTAGCATGAATTTCTTGAACCTAATTGAATCTTTTTCAAATTAATTGAATTAGGTTAATCCAATTGATGATATCTAGATCCAAACCCTTATTTGTGTGACCCAGTTAGGTTCAGTTGCTTATGATAATGGGATATGTCATGATCTCTATCATCGACATCATCGAAATATCTTTTGATGGATCAAAATTTTTCTGATTCAGACAACTAGTATGATCGATCATCCAAATTATTCTAATTGCTTCCAAAATCCACCAGTGACACCTAGCAGCATATGGTGGTAACCCATCAAAACTAAAAGTAAACCTCTCGGTGCAGTTACCTATGTGATTAAGTTCCTCTATCTTGAGCCCCAATCGGATTAGGGTTAAGGTGATCTCATCAAATCCTAATTTTCGTCATATGAATTAATCATTCGATTCAAGCCCAATGTAAACACTCTAATAGAAACTCTTTCTATTATTTCACTTTGCCATGGCCATGGGCATATGAATTTGATTCTCATGATCATCATAGAGCTACTCCTCATCTACCGAGGTAGATAGATCCCTTATTGGTGCAATCCAATTCCTATAATGAACATACTATAGCCAACATACACCTCAGAATTTTGAATGGCTAGGAGATCAAGTTATGGTGTAGTCAAACTATAACACCCTCAAGGTGAACTATCGATGCACCTAAGGTCAAAGAATCAGACACACCACTGCAGCTTCGAGCCAGTCATTGACGAGGAGGTAGACTTTCTCGTAACTGCTCATGGTGGTCACGCCCAGTATCCTCATTCTCTAACGAGTATCTGTATTCTCACTCTAGTGTCTCTACATCGTAGACTCAAGACTCATCTATCCAAAAGAAGCGATCGTACATTAACCTTCTGGATCAATCACCATCCTCATGATGATCCTATGGTCAGGAGCATTTTATGAGTTAATAATGAAAATTCATGTCTTAAATTTTTAATTCTTGAAAATATGAACTATCATTACCATTAACTCAAGGGATATATCACAAACACTTTGAAATACACACTATGATAGAAAATAACCCATTTTATTATTTATAGTTAAAATTATAATTTTGCCCTTAGAAGTGTATTACAAGTGTCAGCCAATCTGGCTTCTAGGACACACATATCTAACAGGTTTGACTTGGTTTGAGTGCATCAAGTTAATTTCTGACTTCATTGCCTCTAACCATTTCTTGAAATCAATATCTGATATCACCTCATCATAGGTTTTGGGATTATCACCATGAACCCCATTACCTATGAGGAATCTTTCCTCTACTTCCTCTGAAATAGTGTCTAGTACCTCTTAGGAGGACAGAAAATCCTTTTCGATCTATGAGGTGGAAAAGGTAGTGATTGTATTGGCTCAAGCTAATTTGGTTCCATAGGGTCCTTAGCTTGTTGCTCTTGTGAGATTTTCTCCTCGAGCTTGATCTGCTTTCCAATGCCACCATCTTGAATAAACTATTTTTCAAGAAAGATGGCATGCCGACTCACAATCACATTTTGGTCTTATGAAATGTAGAAATAATATCCTAATGTCTCTTTAGGATATCTTATGAAGCAAGCTCTAAAGGATCTATAGTCTAACTTGTCTGCTTGTTATCTTTTGACATGAGCCGGACAACCCCAAATTCTGAGATGACTCAGACTTGATTTCTTTCCATGCCATATCTCATACGGTATGGTAGGAATGGTTTTAGAGGGAACCCTATTCAGTAAATATAGGCAGTTAACAGACTATCCCCAAAGAAAATCAGGAAGATCTATGAAGCTTATCATGGATCGGACCATATCTAATAGGTTCTGATTCCTCCATTTTGAAACTCCATTGAGTTGAGGTATTACAGGTGGAGTCCATTGAGAGACTATGCCATTTTGCTTGAGATAGTCAAGAAATTCTCGACTAAGGTATTCACCTCCTCGATCTGATTGAAGAATCTTAATGGGTTTTCCAGTTTGCTTTTCAGCTTCATGTCTGAATTCCTTAAACTTTTTAAAGAATTTAGACTTGTATCTCATAAGATACATATACCCATACCAAGATAAATCATCGATAAAGGTTATGAGGTAGTCAAAGTTGCCTCTAGCGGGCACATTAAATGGATCGCACACATCAGTATATACTAGGGCAAGTGATTCCGTGGCCCTTTCCCCATGCCCTACAAAAGGGAGCTTAGTCATTTTGCCATGAAGATATGATTCACAAATTGGATATGACTCGAAAGTCAATGGACTCAATAGCCCAATTTTCTTCAATTTGTTAATCCTACCTTCTACTATATGACCTAGCCTTAGGTGCCATAGATACCTATCGTTTGGACTATCCTTGGGTCATTTTGATCTTATGGCATTCACATTTTGCTCGATATTAAAGATAGATATATCAATATGTAACTGGTAGAGACCGTTAATAAGGAAACCACTTGCAATTTTATTTTTTTCATAAAGAATATTACAATGGTCTTTAAGAAAACTAATTACATAGCCTTCTTGTGCTAAACATGAAATAGAAATCAAATTTCTGCTTGCTAGCAGGCACATAATAACAATCCCTTTAAGTACTAAAGTCTAAAGTCAGATGGTAAGTCGAAGAGGGTATGTTCCCACTGCTACTGCAGCAACTCTTGCTCCATTTTCGATGCGTAGGATCATGTCTCCATCCCTCAGCCTCCTGCTATCCTCAAGACCCTGCATGGAAAGTGCACAGATGAGCACTAGAACCAGAGTCAAGCACCCAACTGGATGCAGAAGAAACTGTAAGGTTAGACTCAATAACGAGCATACCTCCAGAAGGACCTGTCTCCTTCTTATTCTTTAGGGTGGCCGAGTAAGTAGGGCAGTTCCACTTTCAGTGGCCATTAGTATTATAATGAAAATACTTTTCTTTGTCAGCGGCTTTTTTCTTCAGCTCTGCCTTCTTTTTCTTTCCATCCTTCCACCTTCTATTTTTTTACAGACTTCTTTTTTTTTCAAAAGACTTTCTTTTGGAAGAAGTCCATTCCATAGCAAGAACTGAGCCTTTAGAATCTTTCATAGAAAGCTCAGCGGTAACCAGCATATTCATTAATTCGGCCAAGAGAATTTTGAAGTTTATGCATGTGGTAATTCATGATGAATTGCCCATATGCATCAGTCAAGGATTGCAGAATAATATCATTCTGCAGATCCAAGTCTAACTTCACACCGAGCTTCTCAAGCTCTTTCAAATGTCCTTGATCATCATCAGACAGTGATCTTGGACTGACTGCCCATCACGCATCTTAGCCTTAAAAAGTCATTTCGTGACTTGATACTTGGCTGCGCGACTCTGTTCACCAAACATCTCCTGCAGGTGAGCCAACATTTGGCGAGCAGTCTCGATATCTTCATGTTGGCGCTGGAGCTCATCAGACATCGAGCCCAACATGTAATATCTGGCCTTATTATCTTCATCTATCCATTTTTCAAGAGACGCTCTCTGTTCAGTGGATGGACGAGCTGGTAAGGTGGGAGGGTCCTGGTCCAATACATGGGTTAACTTCTCAAAACCCAAAATAATTTTGTAGTTCCTGAGCCAATCTTTATAATTGGGTCCAGTCAGTCTATGTGTGTCCAGGATACGTGCCTAATGGGTTGGACGCAGACATTTTTTTTTCTGTAGAGAGTCAAAGATTCTAGTTAGATACTGTAATTATGACTTGACCAATTTATTTAGGGATTTTATTTTTAAACAAATTAGCTCCCACTATTTTCTCGGATCCCTACACTCCCTCTGTAGAGATGCAAAAATCTCCATGATTAATGATTTCTAGTGGGTGGTGCGGTCTCACCAACTGACTCATCACCTCACCTAACAGTTATTGGTGATGGGTTAGCCAATGAGTGAACAACTCTTGTTCAATGATTCTCTAATCATGGTGCACCCAAACTTGGTCTCTAATTCATGAATCTCACCGTATCCGGAATATTGATCCACTCCTTAGTTAAGTCAGACCCACCATTTGCATAGACTGGAATTTCCTAATTGAGTCTCTCACCGTATCCAAAATATTGAGCCCAACTCATCCTCCAGCCCATAGCATCCAATGCCTAATAGACATGGTTGCATCTTTCTGGTGCAACTGAGCCACTGTATCCAGCCGAGAACAATCAACCCCGGAAAGGGCCCGCACATCTACAATGGTGGAAGACCTCAGACTTAATCTTTTCTTAGGAAGAATTGATTCAGGTCTCATTAAACTAGACTTGTCATAGTCATAACAATTATGACTAACCTAGTGGCATGGGTTAGCTCGGATTATTGACCACCTCAGATCAGAACTGTGTCAACAGATATGGCCAGGTAAGTGAGATCGGTGGAAGGAATATGCCATTAACTCGTACAAGAATGCATTCAGATCGAGTAGCTCCCAATTAAAAATCAGTCGATCGTATGTGCCAAAACTTACCTTAGACACCAAATTATTGAGCCAGAACCAATTGGGTTAGCCTACAATCCAGACTCTAACCTCTGAGCCTAATTAGGTCTTGCTTGATCAATCATCATGTGACTCGATCTTGACCCAGACTTAATCCTATTAGGCTGGTCAATTTAAGCATTGTTGATCCCATCTAACCAACTCTTGATTCGGTTTGATCAACCGCTTAGACCTAATTGAGCTACCCAAGCCCGAACCCAGTATTATGAATATGTCTTAGATCTAAAAATTCTCAATTTTAGACCTAATTAATATTTTCCATAATCTTAATTCTTAATTAAGTAGGGTTCATAAATAAAATATGCACAATAAATCCTAGGGATTTTCAGGATCTAGGGTTTTGCAGAAAGTAAGTTTTGGATTTCTGATTAAGGACGAATGCGCAGCACCCCTACACATCATAAGAACACCCCATCGAATGGAAGGAGAGGGCCTTTAAATCCTTCTTCATTCTTATGATCGGACGGCCAAGAGGAATGCCTTAATCAGGAAACATGATAAATACTACAAAACTAGTTTTAGATCTATATCATATATCTCATATATAAAAATTAGATCTAATAAAAATGGCATATTTTGCATACATCTCATGTATCGAATCATGCATATTTTTAGATCTAAATTATCTCATAATAATCTAAAAAATTAGATTTAAATTGATCTTATCAAAATAAAATTCTAATCTAGATAATTATGTAGAACTATTCTACAACTAGTCTAGACATGCATCAATCATATCTCATATGATTTAAAATTAAATAAATTTATTTTTTATTTTTTAGATGTTATTATAATATTTATAATATCAAAAAATAGTAAATAAATAGATCTAAAAATTATAATTAATTAAATTAAAATTATGACATGCAAGACTATTCTATAGAACTAATTCTATTCCTAGAACTAGTCATGCATCTCATACATCTTAGATCCTAATTATTTAATTTTTAATTTTTTCTAATTTTAGATCTAATCACATCTCATGTGACATCTAAAATTATTAATTATTAGATTAAAAAATAAATTTAAAATTAGATCTAATGAATTTAGAACCTGGCTCTGATACCAGTTGAAGAAAAAAATCCTGATTTTTCGGATCAGGTTCGTTCAGATCTGATTGGATCAAGAGATATATTTCAAAAATTTTTCTCTAAGATCTAATCAGATCTAAGATATTTTCAAGATCTAATTCTTATTGATCTAATAATAAAAATAAAAATAAAAATTAAATCTAATTTAATTATACCTTTGTTTTGGGTAATCCTATTATCCTATGATGATCCCGATGTTTGCAGCGGAAGGTTCTGGATGTAGCCACGCAAGTGCCTGGCCTCTACCGGTATCCACTTGGTTAGGATCTAGAGATCTTCTCTTTCTCTATCAATCCTCCAAAAATTAGATCTAGATCTGATCTTGAAGGATCTTCAAAACTGGCTTTTGAAGAACAGCCATTGTCTCTTGCAGCAGTGCAGCCTTCTTCCTTTCCTATCGCCTTTCAACTTGCTTGGATCGCACCTTGTTCATGCCCAAAACCCTTGGGCATGGAGAGGAGAGAGAGGACCAGAGGGTGGCATGGAGAAGGAGGGAGAGGGGCTTGTGGCATGGGCTAAAGGCAGAAGAATTGAATTCTAGGACGCAGATAGGGTTTATATAGACCCTACTGCGCTATGCAGTGCCACATCATCCTAGCCAATCACGGTCCTTTGTGCAATCAGATCTAAATCTGATTTATGGGATGATATCATCTGATCCAATCAGATGAGAGACCCTCAAAACTCTCCTTAGGTGGTGCCAAGACTAGGTCAAACAAGACTTCTTGGCACCACATAGTTTAATCCCCTGAAGCAACCTGGAGTCCCATCTGTATGGGACTCCATCTTTTATCCTCATGGGGCGCATGCCTCCCTAGGCATGCGCCCCCTTCCTATCTACTTTTTAGCAGGGGGACAAGTCCCCAGGTTCTCTCCTATGGGTGCATGATACATGGGCAGATGTCTAAGTATCCAGGGTCAATATTTGACTAATGTCGAAAGACAAGATTTAGCAGGTGATGAAAAATGATAGGTGTTGTCTCAAATTTATCTCATAAATTAAGACAACCCTTTTCTGACCTGGACAAGCTCTAGTCAGACCAAGTAAAGGATTTCTGAGTGAGCCCAAACACATTTGGCTCAGTCGAGACAAGCTTTAATGATTGTTAAAGGAGAACATTAGGCTCAATCGTGTGCTAGCACGATTTTCTTGAACCTAATTGAATCTTATTCAAATCAATTGAACTAGGTTAAGTTCCAATTGATGATATCCAGATCCAAACCCTTATTTGTGTGATCCAGTTAGGTTCAGTTCCATATGGTAATGGGATATGTCGTGATCTCTATCATCGACATCATCGAAACACCTTTCGATGGATCAGAACTTTTCTGATTCAGACAACTAGTATGATCGATCATCCAAATCATTCTAATTGCTCCCAAAATCCACCAGTGACACCTAGCAGCATATGGTGGCAACCCATCAGAACTGAAAGTGAACCTCTTGGTGCAGTTACCTGTGTGATTAAGTTCCTCTATCTTGAGCCCCGATCGGATTAGGGTTAAGGTGATCTCGTCAAACCCTAATTTTTGTCATATGAATTAATCATTCGATTCAAGTCCAATGTGAAAACCCTAATAGAAACTCTTTCTATTATTTCACTCTACCATGGCCATGGGCTTATGGACTTGATTCTCATGATCATCATAGGGCTGCTCCTCATCTACCGAGGTAGATAGATCTCCTATTGGTGCAATCCAATTTCTACAATGAACATGCTATAGCCAACATACACCTCAGGATTTTGAATGGCTAGAAGATCGAGTTATGGTGTAGTCAAACTATAACACCCTCAAGGTGAACTATCGATGCACCTTAGGTCAAAGAACTAAACACACTACTACGGCTTCGAGCCAGTCATCGATGAGAAGGTAGACTACCTCATGACTGCTCGAGGTGGTCATGTTTAGTGCCCTTGTTCTCTAACGAGTACCATACTCTCACTCTGATATCTCTACATCATAGACTCAAGACTCATCTATCCAAAAGAAGCGATTGTACACCAATCTTCTGGATTAATCACCATCCTCATGATGATCCTATGTTCGGAAGCATTTTATGAGTTAATAATAAAAATTCATGTCTTAAATTTTCAACTCTTGAAAATATGAACTATCATTACCATTAACTTAAGAGATGTATCACAGTCACTTTGAAATACACACTATGATAGAAAATAATTTATTTTATTTTTTATAGTTAAAATTATAATTTTGCCCTTAGAAGTGTATTACAAGTGTCAGCCAATCTGGCTTCTAGGGCATACATATCTAACAAGAGCTTCCTTCACTACCTCCATGATATCAATGTACTCTACATCAGTAGTAGATAAGACTGTAATTGACTGCAAGTAAGATCTACATGAGATTAGACCTCCATACATGTTGAATATAAAATCTATCATCAAACGCCAAGTATCCACATCTCCACCAAAATCTGCATCCACAAACCTCTCTATTAGCCCTCGAGCCTCCTTGGATATATTAGGATATTTCTTGGCAGCTTCTTATTGACCATAGCAAATGCCAATCCCAACTGAACTTACCAAGTATCTGATGATATCCTTCAGTGCTTTTTAGTGCTTCCTACCAGGTTGAGCCATAAACCTATTCAGCTGACTCACTGCATGAGTTAAATCTGGCCTACAATATACTATGGAGAAAATAATGCTTCCCACACTAGAAACACATGGAACCTTATCCATCTCCTGAACCTCCATCTTAGTCTGTGGTGACATGGTCTTAGAGAGTCTGACATGCCCGACTAGTAGGTGCTTTGCTAATTTGGCCTCCTTTATTTCAAATCTCTCTAAGATCTTCTTAATATATCCTCTCTGAGATAGATGCAGTAGCCCTTTGTTTCTGTCTCCAATGATTTCCATACCTAGGATCTTCTTCGCAGGTCCCAAGTTCTTCATCTCAAACTCCTGAGATAAATCTCCTTTCAACTCCTGCACAACCTCCTTACTCTTGCATACTACCAGCATGTCATCCATATACAAGAGTAGGTATAACTAAGATCCATCCTTCAGAGATCTCACATATACACATAGGTCACGATCATGTTGAGGAACATGCAGGATTTCATGCATAGATTTCAAAACTTTTTTGAAATATAGAACAATAGAAGACATAGATTAAACTATTTCATCTACAACATGCATGTAATTAAATTACAAAACATCAAGGATCTATAACATGTTATGATGCAAATATTAATATGAAATTAAATTAATCATAAGTGATATTGATCATATCAATACCTAGATCTAGAATAATTCTAGATCTAACCTTTGCACATCTAGGTCACCAAGAGATCAGATCTCTTATCTTTGCACGGATCGAAAACTTCATGGTTGAATCCATTATTGACTTTGGAGCCGCACAAGCATCTGGCCACTATAGGTGATCCATGCGAACCTACAACACAAATCTAAGGTTCATCGAATGAAGATCTACTTAAAGTGCTAGCTTCTTGTGGATCCCTTCTGATGGTCAATCAAATAAGTATTCTTTAGATCTCTTGGACTCTCCGGAAGATGAAGAATACATGAAGGATTGAGGGAGAAATCCAACTTTTGGAGCATAGATCCCACACCCTCTTCCTCTGTCTCTCTCTCTCTCTCAAATCTTTATCATATAAAAATCACATAAAATAATGAAGAGGAAGATACTTAAAAGAAAATAAAGAGAAGACAATCTTCTCTTACCTTTGGGCCTTCATGACATCAATGATTGATGTCCAGATGAAGACCTTTTCTCTAAGAATCTTGGCACCATTTTTGCTCATGCCCTTTCTCTCTCTCTCTTAGATTTTTATCATATAAAAATCACACAAGAAAATAAGGGAAGGTTAGAAAATAAATATCTAAGGGAAAATAGATTTTTCTCTTACCTTTGTCTTCATTAAGACATGAACTTTTCATGTCATAATGAAACCCATTTCTCCAAGGAAGTAGGAGCCCATAACCCACATGCCAAACCTTCTCATCCTTCTAGTTTTTACCATGGAAATTCTATAGTTTTTGATGCCATATTGATATCTCAAAGAGGCGCCTTAAAAATAGGGTTGACTAGGAAGTTACGGGGCATCCAACTCTTGGATGCTTGGATGCCCCTCCTCTATTTTTTCTGCTTGAGATATCTGGAAATCATGCCAAAAGCAAACCAAATATGGGGCTGACCATCATCAGGTGGCATGGAGAAAAATTAAAAAGAAGGTAGGAAGAGTTTTGGATATTAGGGACTCTTTTCAAAAGGAAACCAAGCCAAGCAAGTTTCTTATTTTGATCAAATCAAAACCAATTCCAAATCAACCAAAGAAAGGGGGCATGAGAACCATTTTTGGGGTATAGAAAAAATCAGATAAACATCTAGAAATTAAAAGTGGGGCGTGAGCTATTGTTGGTGCAAGGAAAGTAGAGAGTCCCAATCCAACAGGGACTCCTCCTATTTGACTAGGTCAAAGCCCAGTTTAAATCACATTTAAATTAGATTAAATACAACTAATTAAAAGTGATCCTAGTCTAATTAGAAGTCTAATTAAATTAAATTAAATTATTTTTAATTCTAATTTAAATTCTAACTTAATTAAAAATTAGGTGTACTCAAATCCTAGTCTAACAAGGACTTGTTCTTCCTTGCGATTAGCTTGTCCAATAAATCAATTAAATTTAATCTAATGAAATTTAAATCAATTCTAATTATATCTAATTCAATTAGACTTAATCTCAGCTTGATTGCTCAATCAAATTGAGCCAATTAGAAATTTAGTTGCTTATCGATCCTCCTGTAACACTTGCATTAGGTAAAACATCAATCGTACTGATCGTTTGACCTTAGAACAATTCTTAATCATCGATTAACCATCTGATTAGATTACAAGCTCTAATGTATGTGACCCCATAGGTTCGATTCTAAGTCGGTAACACACGAACCAATTTTTGTACCAATCGAGATTACTATCTAGCAATGATTTTCGACGTCGAGATAGGTCGAATGTATACAAAGCAACATTCTTAGAACCCAGGCCCATGGTTACCATATAGTTCATCCTTATGATCAATAATGCTCAAAACAACTTCGAGTATGCTATCAAACACTCATACAAGTCATCTCTATTGTGTTTCAAAATTTTGCAAATCCTGTGATATCTCATAAGGATTACCCAGGCCTAGATTTTGCTAAATTAAAATACAGTGAGTCATTCTCCTCCTGAAGTTAATTAGGAGTGGTCAATTTCATCTTGACTCACACACTGACTTAACAAGTTCTTGACTATACCCAAAAATCTTTCGACCCTATATTAGAAATATCGGCAATCTAGCTCCAAAGTACAGTGAGTTGCTTGCAAGTCACCGTGGTGATCTCAAGTTAGAGGAACACTTATATCCATTAGCCTTAGCTAGCTAATCTTGATAGTAGAGTGCTATATTGATTACATTCGGTGTAGATGTACTCCTACATCTCACCTAAATGCCATATCAGTGTCCCACACCACTTGGTTATGAGGACAACCAATGCATATGGCATACAACGACCTACACTTGATAAGTTATCATCCTTGTTAATAACTTATCATTTGATCATGAATAATTTAAAAACCATCCGATAAATCCTTTTTTATCGATTGATTGTGGTTTCAAGGACTTCATCATAATTTAGGAGTTCATTTAAGCAAGATAGAACTTTTATAATGAACTAGCCAAATAACTATTATTATTAGATAATTCATATACTAATTTCAATCATCTACTACTTAGACGATTGGCTTTAAGACACATTTTTCAACAACTCTCACATAGACTAAAGCCAATCAGAATGATATCAAATATCTTATCTTCCACTTGAGTTTATAGAACTCCTTAGTTTCGAGACCTTAGCAAATGGGTCGGTCAAGTTCTCCTTTTTCATCGATCTTCTAAACATCAACGTCATCCTGATAAAAAATCAAAGGTGATAGTAATGCAGAATATGCTGGTTCTTCAGTTCTTTAGTCTGAGCTATGGCTCCAATGCTACGATAGGACTGGACCATCGATGGAGGGTGCCACTCCCAACCTGCTAATGAACCTCAGCAACTATACAGCTTACATGGCAGCATCGTATGCCACGATGTCTCTTCATCGCTAACTGAATAGGATAAAGTATCCTGCTTGGAACCTTTCCAATAGATTGCTCCTATAGTTAGGGTATGTGCCGACATTCTCTTATTGTTATCTTATTCTAACTGAAATTAAAATATTCACATATTTTAAGGCAGTACTTCCATATTTGAGTCATTAAACCTTAGTATTTTCCAAATACTTAGGAATTATCTATACAATATTCCAGTGGCTCTCACTTGATTTAGACTGGTATCTGCTCACTACCTCTAGTGAGTATACTATGTCTAGTCTCGTACATGGAGAAATAAGATGATAGCTAAATCTTTATTCCTTGCAATGTTGGAATAGCATTCCTGATTAAGAGAATTTTATCCTCAAATAATACAAGAAATAACACTACAGAATATTTTGCCTAATAACGAATGCAGGATTTGTCTTTGTTCATAACAAAGGCATACGTTCAAAATGTACGTTCGAATTATGAGGTAATAGCCAAATGGGCTTTAAGGTCTTTACGTTTCTCCTCTGTGCTACCCTGATCCTTTTGAAAATTCATTCATACCCAATGGATTTTATCCCTTTAGGTGAATCAACTAGTGTCCATACACTATTAATTTTCATGGACTTCAATTTGGATCATGTGGCTCCAGATCACTGCATTGTATCCCTATAGGTGATCGGATCCTTATTATTCTCATCAAGCTCAATAGGATCGCCATTCTTGACCTAGATACTGAAGTATCTATCCAGTTGATGCGGTATTCTACCGGATCTTCTTAAATATGATACTTTAATGGGCTCCAGATTTGATCTGATCAAATTCGGTTCTGTAGGTTTACTAGATTATGTCAATTCTTTTCTACCAGTCAAACATTTTCAAGTTCAACTTGATAGGCATCAGTTCCTTCTCTAAGAAACTCCTTTCTAAAAGTAATGCCCTACTGTTGATGAACATCTTATGTTCTTTAGCATAGTAGAATTAATAACCCTTAAATACTTATTGGATTAGGATCCAAGTTTATTTATGTGCAAATATATAACATAAGTCGATCAACTCCAAATCCGAAAGTGAGAGAGTCTAGATCTATGCTCGATCCATATCCCATATGAAATCTATGCAACAAATTTACTCAAAACCTTTTTTAGAGTAAAACTAGTAGCCACAAGAGCACAAACCTAAAATAGGCAGACAAGTGAACCCTATAATGGATTGAACCATGTCTAACAAAGTTCAATTTCTTCTTTTAGATACACTATATTTCGAAAAGAAATATACTTGAGAGAGAATCCAATTCTCTCCTAGATATGTCAAAAACTCACTAAATAAGTATTCACCTCCTCGATCCGATCGAAGAGTTCTAATACCTTTTTAATTTATTTTTCTATTTTATTATTGAATCATTTTAATATTTTAAATAATTCAGACTAGATGCACCCATGCCCAGATATGTCATCTATAATAAAATATTAGTATCTTCCTTTGGCACTTAAGTTCATAAGTCCACAGACATCACTATGTATGAGAGTTAGAACTTTATTGGCTCCTTCACCTTTTTCAGTAAAAGGTGACTTTGTCATTTTCTCAAGAAGATAAGATTCACAGGCTATCAATAATTTAGAATCATTGATGTTGAAATTTTTCTCTTAAGCTAACCCATTTATCCTATTCTTATCAAGATGACTAAGCCTATAATGCCAAAGATAGATATTCATGATATAATCTAACTTAGGTGTGTACATTACACTTAATAGATTGTATAAATATTAAATATTTTTCTTTATTATTCATATATTATCATAATATTATTCATAATAATATCATAATAATCCTCTTTATTGATAAATAATAACCATCTCTGACCAAAAGACCATCAGAGATCATATTTATCAAAAATGATGGACAATAGTGACAGTCACTCAAAATGATTTATATTGAAAATAAGCTTGACAAATTCTAAAGCTAGGATTGGAACAAGACTTTCATCCCCAACGTTTAGGTATTTCTCACCATTCTCAAAAATCCCACTTACTTCTAGTCTTTGCAATAAATTGCATAAGACTACCGGCATCTAATACTCATGTAGTAGAATTATTTATAGAAAAATTTTAAGGTGTTATCATATAACATCTTTATTGAGCAACTTTTGCTCCTTTCTCTTGTTCAGCCTGTTATGGTCAAGTGAAGTGAGATAATTCTTCTTTCTATGACCCTGCTTCTAACATTAGAAGCACTATGCCTGATTTGGGTTAACCTTGGACTAATTATTTTGACTAGGCTTAGAAGCCCCCATATGAACCCATTCGTACTGCTGAACCAAATTCAACTCTCGATACTAATTATCAAAGTTGGATCCCATAAGTCATCACTATCTAACAGTGATAGGAGCAATTAGGGTTTAGCCTTAATTTAAGAAAAGAGAACATTGACCTAAGTATATGAATTATATTAAGCCTAAAGAATTGGACTTTAGTCTAAAGGTTCTTTTACTATTTTATTCAAATTCGTATCCTCTACTTCTAATTTGGAGAATTACTTTTGTTGGTGCAGAATCTGATTGATGTCGGATCGAGCTGGAGTTGAGGAAGAAGAGGTCACCATCGGTGATCTACAAAATAAAGTTTCATTCGGAGTCAGTGGCGGTGGCTCTGGTAGGACCCTCCAACGATCAAGTTAGCTCTTCTGGCCAACAGAAATGGAGTGCTTAGGAAAGAATTTAGAAGAGTTTTAGAAAGGAGAAGAGAGCCTAGAGAAAATATATCTGAAGAATTTCTTTTTATAGATGGAGCCTGTAATAGATTGATAGTGATAGTCATAACCATCTGATCATGGGCTGCTTGGGGCCACATGGAATTTATTTTGGAGAGAGATATCATCTGTAGCAGACTGATAATGATAGTCATAACTATCTGATAGTAGGGTCACCAGTAGCAGACTAATAATGATAATCGTAACCATCCGATAGTGGATTGCTCGGAATCATGTGGAGTTTGTTATAGAGAGAGGTATTCGTTGTCGTGATGTGCCTGTTCGTTGAGATTTAATAGTCAAAGTTTGGAAGAAGCAGGCATTGGTTGGTGAAGAGCTTTGACATATATCAATTCCAGAGGAGTTTAGACTCCTAAAGAAAATACAGCTAGAGGAGATCATCCAAGAGAAATCCTACTTGAAATCTAAAAGTAATCCATTGGAGAAATTCGGATGGAGTTCGACTAATGGAGATGTCCAGAAGGAGTTTGACTGGTGGAGAAATTTGACTGAAGGAGAAGTCCGAAAGGAGTTCGGCTCCTAAAAAAATTCGACTGAAGGAGAGGCCTGGAAGGAGTTTGGCTCCTGGAGGAATTTGACTAAAGAAGAGGTTCGAAAGGATCCGACTGAAGGAGAGGTCCGAAAGGAGTTTAGCTCTTGGAGGAAATTTGATTGAAGGAGAGGTCCGAAAGGAGTTCGACTCCTAAAGAAATCTGACTAAAGGAGAGGTCCAGAATGAGTTTGGCTCCTGAAGAAATTTGACTAAAGGAGAGGTCCGGAAGGAGTTTGGCTCTTGGAAGAATTTGGCTGAAGGAGAGATTCGGAAGGAGTTTGGCTCATGGAGGAATTTGACTGAAGGAGAGGTTTTTGAAGGAGTTCGGCTCTTGGAGGAATCCGACTGAAGGAGACGTTCAAAAGGAGTTCGACTGCTGGAAGAATCTGACTGAAGGAGTTTAGCACCTGGAGGAATCCGACCGAAGGAGAGATCCATAAGGAGTTCGATTCTTGAAGAAATCTGACTAAATAAGAAGTTCGAAAGGAGTTTGGTTGTTGGAGAAATTTGACTGATGGAGAAGTCCTGAAGGAGTTTGGCTGTTAGAGGAATCCGACTGAAAGGGTCGACCGCTGGAGGAGTCCGAGAGGGGTTCGATTGCTAGAGAAGTTTGACCGCTGGAGGAGTTCGAGAGGGGTTCGACTGCTGGAGGAGTTCAATAGCTAAAGGAGTCTGGAGGGGTTTGGCTACTAGAGGAGTTCGGCTATTGAAGTAGTTTGGAGGGGTTCAGTCGTTGGAGGAAGAATTTCTGATCAAAGCTATTCTGTGATTACCAGTTACATTAGGCTAAGCATCAGACTGGATTTCAGTGAGAGCGGGATTTATCTCCAACACTTATCCCCCAACTTCCGAGTTCGAAATTTGAAGGAAGGGAGTACAAAAAAGATGACTGCCAAAGTTCTTTTCTGGGCTCTGCACCAGTTGAGGTTGAAGCTCAGAGGAGATCTTATCTTCGATTGAAGTTGAAGCTCGAAAGAGATCTTATCTCCCATGGAGGTTGAGATAGATCTTATCTTCTTTTGAAGTTAAAGCTCGGAGAAGATCTTATCTCCAACCGAGATTGAAAGAGATCCTATCTCCTATTGAAGTTGAAGCTCGAAGGAGATCTTATCTCTAGCTGAGGTTGAAGGAGATCTTATCTCCTATTGAGGTTGAAGCTCAGGAAAGATCTTATCTCCAATCGAGATTGAAGGAAATCCTATCTTCTATTGAAGTTGAAGCTTGGAGGAGATTTTATCTCCAATCGAGGTTGAAGCCCAGGGGAGATCTTATCTCCAGCCGAGGTTGAAGGAGATCCTATCTTCTGTTGAAGTTGAAAATTTAAAGGAGATGTTATCTCCAATCGAGGTTGAATGAGATCCTATCTCCTATTGAAGTTGAAGCTCGAGGGAGATCTTATCTCTAGCTGAGATTGAAGGAGATCCTATCTTTTGTTGAAGTTGATCTCGGGGGAGATCTTATCTCCAACCAAGGTTGAAGCCCAAAGAAGATGTTATCTCCAACCGAGGTTGAAGCCCGGAGGAGATCTTATCTTCAGTCAAGGTTGAAGGAGATCCTATCTCTTGTTGATGTTGAAGCTTGGAGGAGATCTTATCTCTAACTGAGGTTGAAGCCCGGGAGAGATCTTATCTCCAACCGAGGTTGAAGCCCAAAGAAGATCTTATCTCCAATCGAGGTTGAAGCCCAGAGGAGATCTTATCTCCAGTCAAGATTGAAGGAGATCTTATAATGAACAAGGCCTTCGACTTTGTTCACATTAGGATAAGATTCTTCTCCTATTCCTAATGGGCTGTAGGGCGCAAATGGACCTTGAATGGGCCTCTCCCCTCCTCCTATCTTAAATAATCGAAGGTCTTCAACTTGCTCATGTTAGGATGAGGTTCTCCTCCTATTCCTAACATGGCACTAGGAGCATAGATGGGCCATTGAATGGGCCTCTCTCCTCCTTCTATCTTAAATAATCGAAGGTCTTCGACTTACTCATGTTAGGATGAAGTTCTCCTCCTGTTCCTAACATGGCACTAGGGGCACAGATGGGCCGTTGAATGGTTCTCTCCCCTTCTTTTATCTTAAATAATTGGAGGTCTTCGACTTGCTCATGTTAGAATGAGGTTCTCCTCCTATTCCTAACATGGCATTAGAGGCATAGCCTCCTGCTCCTAACATGGCATTAGGGGCACAAATGGGCCGTCGAATGGGCCTCTCCCCTCCTCCTGTCTTAAATAATCGAAAGTCTTCGACTTGCTTATGTTAGGATGAGGTTCTCCTCTTATTCCTAACATGGCCACTTTTGATTGCTTCTTTTCTGTCATCACATAATTTTTGCACCAAGAAATAATAATATTGAGATGGAGGAGCTTTATTGAAGGAAAATTACTGATAATACATTCTTAGATTTTTTGAATTCCAAGGTTGTGGACGCATTATTCCTTTGAGCTCCTTCAGGCGATAAGCTCCAAGCCGGATGACCTCCTCTATTTCATACGGCCCTTTCCAATTTAGGGCAAGCTTCCCCTGGCTCTAAGGCTAAGAGAAGGTGGCTCGTCGAAGCACTAAGTCACCTAGAGATAGTGTTGATGATGTCGAGAGGCGGCCGACCTCCTTATTGCTCCTTCCTCCTTAGTGGTTCTGGTTGTGGCAGTGCCCTCGATCGATCTTCTCTTGCTTCACGTCGGCATCTGTGGAGCATTAAGGGGGCGTAGTTGTGAAATCTTCTGAAGGGAGAACTTCATCGTGCCCTTCTATCAGGGCTTCTTTGACGATGAGCTCGAGGAGGAGCTCGGGCTCGCTTGCACTCAGAGGGAGTCCGTGAGCATGGCCAAACTTCATTCGGCCCTCCATCAGCTATGGGTTTATTAGACTCACCTGCCTGCCGCTCTCCTACAGCTTTCTCATTCTTCAACTTGAAGGCTTCTTCCACTCGGGCATATCCTTTAGCCCGAGCTAGTAAATCGGCAAAGTTCCTGGGGTATTTCTTCTCCAGGAAGAATAGCAAATCATTCTTTTGAAGGCCACCCTTGAGTGCGGCCATTGCAATAGACTGGTTCAAGTTCTGGACCTCCAACGCAGCAGCATTAAACCGGGTGACATAAGTCCGGATAGATTTTCCCTCCTTTTTGATATTCATCAGAAAATTTAAACCTCGGTGGGGATGTCAGGTACTAACGAAGTGAGCTGCAAATTGATGGCTCATCTGGTCAAAGAAGAAGATCGTATCCGATTTCAACATCGAGTTCCAGTTTCTTGTTGCTTCCTTTAAGGTAGATAGAAAAGCTTGGCATAAGATGGTGTCTGATGTGCCATGGAGTAGCATCTTGGTCCGGAAGGTCTCTAGGTGATCGACTGGATCAGAGGTTCCATCATAGCTTTCAAATTAGGAAAGCTTGAAGTTCGACGGAATGGGCTCTTGCATAATTTGAGAAGAGAAAGGGGGATCGGTGTGGACGTCGTCATGGTGAGTTGCGACGACATGGCAAAGTTTCTCAATCCGTCGATCCATCTCCCATAGTTTCTGATCAAGGACGTCATCTTGATCGAAGATCTTGGAAGGCTTTCGATTGTAGATGGAAAAGGTCTCTTCCGAAGAAGAATCATGATCCGAACAAGGATCCTCTGCTCTCTATTTTTTCTTCTTAGGAGCGATGGGTATGCTAGCCCAAGTGCTCCTTCTTGGGATCGATTTTTGATATCACGATGATGGGTTTCCTGGCGGAACTACCATCGGGGGTTGCTGCATGGCTTGCACCATTTTGGTGAGGCCCTGAACCCACTACATCAGTAGGTTAAACTGCTCTGAATCTACCATGGCCATCGATGGAGGAGGAGGTTGAAGCACCAGTGATGGAGTATAAATGGATGGATCTGGCTCAGATCTGACGACAGAAGCGGTAGATCTCTGGGTAGTCACCTTCTTTGGAGGCATTTCTTAGGATTGAGGGAGAGGATGGAAATAAATCTTAAAGAAGAAGATCCATATGGTCGATTGAGCACGCTTTTAAGAATAATGATACCTCAGGAACAGAGGATCCTTCCTCTAGCACCAATCCTGTTGGTACAGAATCTAGTTGACCTCGGATCGAGCTGAAGTTGAGAAAGAAGAGGTCGTCGTCAGTGACCTGCAAAATAAAATCCCATACGAAATCGATGGTGGTGGCTCAAGTAGGACCCTCCGACGATCAAGTTAGTTCTTCTGACCGATAGGAATGGAGTGCTTAGAAAAGAATTCAGTAGAGTTTTGAGAAGGAGAAGAGAGCCTAGAAAAAACGTATTTGGAGGGTCCCTTTTTATAGATGGAGCCTGTAACAGATTGATAGTGATAGCCATAACCATCTGATTGTGGGCCACTTGGGGCCATGTGAAATTTATTACAAAGGGAGGTGTCCTCCCTAGTATACTAATAATGATTGTCGTAACTGTTGGATAGTGGGTTCGCCTGTAGCAAACTGATAATGATAGTCGTAACCGTCCAGTAGTGGGCTGCTCGGGGCCATGTGGAGTTTGTTATGGAGAGAGATATCCTTTGTCGTGATGTGCCCATTTGTTGAGATTTAATAGTCGAAGTCTAGAGGAAGTAGGTGTTGGTCGGTGAGGAGCTTTGACATATATCAATTCTAGAGGAGTTCGAACTCCTAAAGAGAATACGGCTATGGGGATCATCCAGGAGGAATACTACTTAAAATTTGGAAGTAATCCACTAGAGGAATCTGGATGGAGTTCGACTAATGGAGAAGTCCAGAAGAAGTTCGACTGGTGGAGAAATCTGACTGAAGGAGAGATCCAAAAGGAGTTCGGCTGCTGGAGGAATTTGACTAAACAAGAAGTCCTGAAGGAGTTCAGCTCCTAAAAGAATTTGCCTAAAGGAGAGGTCCGAAAGGAGTTCAACTCTTGGAGGAATCCGACTGAATGAGAGGTCTAGAAGGAGTTTGGCTCCTGAAGAAATCCGACTGAAGAAAAGGTTCGAAAGAAGTTTGGCTGATGGAGGAATCCGACTGAAGGAGAAGTTCTGAAGGAGTTTGGCTGCTGGAGGAATCTGATTGAAGGGGTTCGATCGCTGGAGGAGTTTAGGAGGGGTTCGACCATTGGAGGAGTCTGGGAGGGATTCGATCACTTGAGGAGTTCGGCTGCTGAAGGAGTCTGGAGGGGTTCGGCCACTAGAGGAGTTCGACTACTGAAGGAGTCTGGAGTGGTTCGGCAGCTGGAGGAAGAATTGCCAATCGAAGCTATTCCACGATTTCTAGCTACATTAGGCTAAGCATCCGACTAGACTTTGATGGGAGCGGGGTTTATCTGCAACAACTTTAATTCTCTAGTAGGTACTAGAATCCATATAGACTGCACACGAGCCCAACTTTGGTTGGCCAACCTATGTACATCTAAGGGTTGGTTCATAACCAATTATTTCTCCAAATAATTTCGACTAATTTAATTTTACCCCAGAAACCTAATCAGTAGGCTTTGGCCTCCACTGTAAGGATCCGATTAGGTCCAACCATTAACATGACTATACTTGGTGCATCTAACCAATGAATGATTAGGCCTAACTTTGGTTGGCCAGCCTAACCACCATTAGAGAGACACATCCAAATCATCATATGATGAATGATAATTCCATTAGTCAACAAGCACCAGGCCTTTGGGCCTCCAATGATTATTGAGTTAATGGACTCATTATCAAACACCTTAATGGGAGGCTATGACTCGGTTATCTCCTTAACTTCATTATTTTAAGGACCTAATAATTTTAGAGGATTTAAATTATTAGTAATTTAAGGATAGAAAGGACATAGACTAATTTGCTCCCACTAACTTCACCAAGTCAGGTCCTTCCACTGACTTCACAAGTCACTGATGAGGATTATGATCAATTTTGGTCTATGGGCACCTATATCAGTCTCACTGATTTCCTATGTGACATGGGTTGGCACGAATCAATAAGCAATCTAATTGAAATCTGATTAACCACATTGGCCAGATAAGTGAGATCGGTGAGAGGGTCTGCCAAGGCTTGCCTTAGACACCATCAAAAATGGTCAGGTAAGCGGGTTGCCAATTAAAAATCATCGGTCTAGAATGCTAGACTTACCTTTGACACCAATTGGTTTGTCAGTTTTGATTTAGTTTGCCTAAAAACTCAGGCTCGACCATTGAGCCATGATCAGATCCATTTGTTAGATATATGGACTTTGATCAACTACAACTATTGAATTGATCTATAGAAAAGAAATGATCTAATCCTAGTTAACTATTAATTAGGTTTGATCAATTTCTTAACTAAGTCCATATTTAATCTAACCTTAGGTCTAACCCAGTTAATGACCTGATCAAAACTAACCCATTTAAACTTTAACCCAAGTTTTATGAAATTATCTTAGGATCTTCAAATCACAACCCTAGATCTTAAACAATCACTTAATTCTCAGTTATGTTCAAAGTTTGGGTTTATGGAACCTCAGAACTAGTTTCTGATTTTATTATTTAAAATATTCTTAAATTATAAATAATTTATATTGAATCATATTCAATACATGGTTTTAGATATGATTTATTTCATTATTTAGATCATGTTCTAGGGTTTCGAATCTAGAATTTTATAGAAAGTAAGTTCTCAATTTAAGTTCTACAAAATAAATATGTCATACATATACATTCTAGATTCAAAACAAAAATTACATATCAACATATGCAATAAGAGGATCCAGATCTAAACATAAAACACATCATGTGGATCAGATTATAAATAATTTAAAATTAGATTTAAAAACTAAAAATAAATCATAAATTATTTTAGATCTCATCTAACACATTTATGACTTAGGTTTCTCAGATCAGCACATACTAGGATAACCTTTTCACTGTAAGGGATAAACCTTACAGCAGGACAACCTGATGGTAGTATATGCAATCCTAATATTATTTATATCTAATCTAAATAATATAAAATAGATCAAATATCTATTTAATTTTAGATTTAAATTAAAAAATTGAATCATAAATTTTTATAGATCTAAGCTAAATTATTCATGATTCAGATTCAGATCGGCACATACTAGGACAACCATTTCATTGTAAGGGGTTAACCATACAATAGGACAACCTTATGGCAGTATGTGCAATTTTTAATTAATTTTAATTTTTAAATTTAATCTAATGTAAATATGATCATGTTATAAAAGAACCTAGATGCTTTGATACCACTGTTGAGGAACATGTAGGATTTCATGCATAGATTTCAAAACTTTTTTGAAATATAGAGCATCAAAAGACATAGATTAAACTATTTAATCTACAACATGCATGTAATCAAATTACAAAATCCTACATCAAAGATCTATAATATGTTATGATGTAAATAAAAATCTAAAATTAAATTAATCATAACTGATATTGATCATATCAATACCTAGATCTAGAACAATTCTAGATCTAACCCTAGATCGCATCTAGGTCACCAAGAGATCAGATCTCTTTTCTTTGCATGGGTTGAGAACTTTGTGGTTGAATTCGTTATTGCCTTTGGAGCCGTACAAGTATCTGGCCTCTACAGGTGATCCACATGAACCTGCAATACAGATCGAAGGTTCGTCGAATGAAGATCCGCTCGAAGTGCTAGCTTATGGCGGATCCCTCCTGATGGTCAATCAAATAAGTATTCTTTAGATCTCTTGGACTCTCCAGGAGATGAGGAATACATGGAGGATTGAGGGAGAAATCCAACTTTTGGATTTCCCAAAATATAGATATAAAAATATATGAAAAAAATTCTAGGAGAAGACAAATCTTCTCCTTCAGAACATCAATGGTTGATGTCCTGAAAACATTTCTATGCTAGGATTAGAGGAGACCTTCTCCTCTAGATTTTTTTTTATTTTTTTAGATCTCACACCCTCTGAATTTTCTCATAAAAATCTCACAAAGAGATAGAGAAGAAGGGCTCTCAAGGAAATCCTAAGAGAAGACCATCTTCTCTTCTTCTTCTCGCATAAGGACATGATCAAATCATGTCCAAAAATGATCACCATGCCCCAACACCTTGGAGCATAGATCCTATGTCCTGTTCCTCTCTTTCTCTTAGATCTTTATCATATAAAAATTACATAAAATAATGAAGAAGAAGATACTCAAAAGAAAATAAAGAGAAGATAATCTTTGCTTACCTTTGTGCCTTCATGATATCAATGATTGATGTCCAAATGAAGACCTTTTCTCTAAGGATCTTGGTGCCATCTTTCCTCAAGCCCTTCCTCTCTCTCTCTCTCTCAGATTTTTATCAAATAAAAATCATACAAGAAAATAAGGGAAGGTTAGAAAACAAATCTCTAAGAGAAAATAGATTTTTCTCTTACCTTTGTCTTCATTAAGACATGAACTTTTCATGTCATAATGAAACCCATTTCTCCAAGGAAGTAGGTACCCATAACCCCCATGCCAAACCTTCTCATCCTTCTGGTTTTAACCATAGGAATTCTAGAGTTTTTGATGCCATATTGATATCTCAAAGAGGTGCCTTAAAAATAGGGTTGACTAGGTCAAATGACCTAGTCAAACTAGCAAGTTATGGGGCGTCCAACTCTTGGATGCCCCTCCCCTATTTTTTCTGCATGAGATACCTAGAAATCATGCCAAAAGCAAACCAAATGTGGGGCAATCCATCATCAGGTGGCATGGAGAAAAATTCAAAAGAAGGTAGGATGAGTTTTGGAGATTAGGGACTCTTTTCAAAAGGAAACCAAGCCAAACAAGTTTCTTATTTTGATCAAATCAAAACCAATTCAAAATCAACCAAAGAAAGGGGGTGTGGGAACCAATTTTAGGGTATGGAAAAAATCATGTAAACATATAGAAATTAAAAGTGGGGCATGAGCTATTGTTGATGCAAGGAAGGGAGAGAGTCCCTATCCAACTGGGACTCCTCTTATTTGACTAGGTCAAAGTCCAGTTTAAATCATATTTAAACTAGATTAAATACAACCAATTAAAAATAATTCTAGTCTAATTAGGAGCTTAATTAAATCAAACTAAATCATATTTAATTTTGATTTAAATCCTAACTCAATTAGAAAGTAGGTGCACTCAAATCCTAGTCTAATAAGGACTTATTTTTCCCTACGATTGGCTTATCCAATAAATTAATTAGATTTAATATAATTAAATATAAATCAATTCTAATTAAATATAATTTAATTAGAGTTGATCTCAACTTGATTGCTCAATCAAATCAAGCCAATTAGCAATCCAATTGCTGATCGATCCTCCTACAACACTTGCGTTAGGTCAAACATCAATCATATTGATCGTTTGACCTTAAAACGATTCTCAATCATCAATTAACCATATGATCAGATTACAATCTCTAATGTGTGTGATCTCATAAGTTCAAATCTATGTCGGTAGCATAGAAATTAATTTTTGTACCAATCAAAGTTACTATTTAGCAACGATTCCTAACGTTCGGATAGGTCGAATGTATACAAAGCAACATTCTTAGAACCCAGGCCCATGGTTACCATATAATTCATCCCTATGACCAATAATGCTCAAGACAACTTTGAGTATGCTATCAAACACTCATACAAGTCACCTCTACCGTGTTTCAAAATTTTGCAAATTCCGTGACACCTCATAAGGATTATCCAGCCTAGGTTTTGCTAAATTGAAATACAGCAAGTCATTCTCTTTCTAAAGTTAATTAAGAATGGTCAATCCCATCTTGACTCACACACTGACTTAACAAGTATTTGACTATATCCTGAAACTTTTTGAATTTATATTAGAAATATAGGTAGTCCGACACCAAGGTACAGTGAGTTGCTTGCAAGTCACCATGGTGATCTCAGGTTGGAGGGGCACTTATATCAGTTGACCTTAGCTAGCTACTCTTGATAGTAGAGTGCTACATTGGTCACGTTCAGTGCAGATGTACTCCTACATCTCACCTAAATGCCATATCAGTGTCTCTACACTACTTGGTTATGAGGACAACCAATGCATATGGCATACAGTGATCTACACTTGATAAGTTATCATTCTTGTTAATAACTTATCATTTGATCATGAACAATTTAAGAACCATTTGATAAATCATCCTTTATCAATTGATTATGGTTCTAAGGACTTCATCATAATTTAGAAGTTCATTTAACGAAGATAGAACTTTTATGATGAACCAGTCAAATAACTATTATTATTAGATAATTCATATACTAATTCTAATCATCTACTACTTAGATGATTAGCTTTAGGACATATTTCTCAATAGATCATACCTAGAAAGGCCAATACTTCTCTCATATGTGTCAAACAACTTGTACCAGTGTCTAGGAGACTACTTCAATTCGTACAGTGATTTCTTCAGTAAACAGACTTCTCTTCCAAATTCTCATGAAGGAATGCTGTCCTAACGTCCATTTGCTCTTGCTCTAAATCATGAGCAGCAACTATGCTCAACAACATCCTAATGGACGTATGTTTGACAACCAGAGAGACAACTTCCAAGTAATCAATCCCTTCTCTCTGTAAGTATCCTTTGGCTACCAGCCTAGCCTTGTACCTCACTCTATCTTGCTCTGAAGGTGCTTCTTTTTTGGTGAAAATTCATTTGGAGCCAATGGGTCGAGCATCATCCGATAGATCCACCAGCTGCCATGTCCGATGTTAGAAAAAGTGTCCCCAAGCCAATCATCAGCCTATTGATGATTAAGCTATTTTATGTAATTGTATATGAATTATTAAGTGAATAAAAGTTATTCTAGCTTTTAATCATAAATCTTTCATCTTCTAATGAACTCCTATCTATAGTGATGAAGTCCTTAGGACTATTTAGACTTGACTAAGAAGGATTTATCGTTTAGTCCTTAGATATGTTCGCGACCAAATGATACGTTGTTACCAAGGATGATAATGTTTATTGAGTATAGATTGTTGTGTTCCATATAGGCTGGTTGTCCTCTTAACTAAGGAATGTGGAGACATTGGTACGGCATGCAGATGAGATGTAGGGATACATCTGCATTGAATGTGACCGACTCTAGAGCTTTTCTGCTATCAAGAATTGCTTTGATGGAATATGGGCATATGTGTCTCTCCGATCTGAGATCACCATGGTGACTTCCAAGCAACTCACTATGCTTCGATGTCAGACTACCTAAATTTCTAATTCAGTGATGGAAGATTTTTTGGTACAGTCAAGTACTTCAGAAGTTAGTGTGTGAGTTAAGATGGAATTGACCACTCATGAACACAGGAGCTATATTCAATAGTATTTTAATTTAGCAAAGCCTTGGCTAGGATAGTCCTAGTGAAGGGTTACGAGACTAATTGCTTTGAGACATGATTTGGATGTATCTTTCAGGATTGATAGTTTAATCTCGAATCATCCTATGCATAGAGGTCAAAGAGATGAATTATGTGATAACCATATTCACATAGATTCTGAATGTTGTGATTGTACTATTCGACCTATCTAAACATTGGGTATCATTGCTAGATGGTCACTTCGATTAGTACAGAAAATTGGCTCCTGTGCTATCGGCTTAGGTTCGAAACTGCAGGGTTACACACACTATAGGTTTCTACCAGATCAAATGGCTAATCAAAAAAAGTTTAATTACTAATTTGATCACTAATTAATTCAATTTGATTGAGTGATTATTTTTGGATCAAGACCAATTCAATTGGATTCATTTGGATTTGACCCGATTAGGTTATAAGATGATCTAATTATCAAGGTTGTTTAATCGCTGATTAGATTAGGGGTTTAGCTTGATTAATTTCTAATTTAATTAAGATTTAACTAAGCCTAATTATGTCTAATCTAATTTGGCCTAACCAATTTGGATTGGAATGGTTCAATTGGATGACTAATGTAAGACTAGATTGACTAGTCTTCCCATATGCCGCATCATCCTTTGATTTGCACCATCCTTTCTCCATGAGAAAGTTGTTTCTCAAGAAGTTTTTCATGCAAGGGAGAGCATACATTCTCCTTTCTCACATGCCTTATGGTTTGGTTTGATCTAGTTACCGATTCAATTCAAATAGGATTTGAATTTGAATAAATAACCACTTGATCTAAACCAACCCCTCATGCCTCCAATGTTATGTGTGTTTCTATAAAATGCTAGATTTTGTGGACATGTGATGAAGAGGAAGTGAGATGAGAGGAACATCGAAAGGAGAGAAGAGAAAGTCTATTCTCTGTGTGTGTGAAAAAAGGTAAAAGCCTGGCATAAGGGTTTTTGGTGAGAGCATACCCTAGAATCTATCTAGGGTTTGAGATTTAGATCTATAAGTTACGAGGGTCATGATTTCATAGATCTAGGTGGAGAACCTTCTCAACTTCTGATCTACATTCATTGGAATTCAAAGCATCTAAAGACCCGGTGAAGATGATCAAAAGAAGTTTGATCTAAATCAGCCGTTGAAGATTTTTGCAGAGCTAGCACTTGGAAGGAATTGATCAGGATTAGGGCCTTGTATGGATTAGTCATGGAGGTCAGACACGTGTGTGGCTACATCGTGGCATTCAGATCTATACAGAGGAGATCAAATTATGGTGTTCTTCTACCTATAAAAATGTAACGTGTTCTAAACACATAGAGTAGTAAAACAGTTTTACTGTTGATCTTGTTTTTTTTTTATATGCATGCATATATAATACATTAGATTCTATAGTGTTTAGAGTTTTTAGATTAGATCTATAGCTTTTCATTATTAATATGATTAATAATATTATCCATTGTGCATTTATCAAAATTTTTGTTTGAAAGTAGAGCTAAAAATCCCGCGTGTTTCCTTCAATTGGTATCAGAGCAGCAGATTCTTTGATGTATTATATATGCATGATTTAGATTATTTTTAGATTAGATCTAAATAATAATCAAATCTAAAAAATAAAAATGATGATCGCATGGACTGTAGGTTGTCCTGCTGCAAGATTTATCCCTTATTATCGAGAGATTGTCCTGGTATGTTGCAATCTATAAAATTGATCTAATAATTTTTTATGATGTATTTAAAGGATTTAATCTAAATTTTATCATGAATTAGTATTTAGATTAGATCTAAATAATTTCATAATTTTTTATATAGAGTACATAGTTTAAGATTAAACCTGAATAGAATCTTAAAAAATATTCTACTCGTTGGTCAAGCCGGCTCTCTCAGGAATTGAGCCAACTCGACTAGCATGCCAATCATGACATGGTTTTTGGATTGATGCTCCAGTCGGCTCAATTAAGAACCGGGTTGGCTTGAATTCAATTCGGGCTAGCTCGGATGGGATTCGAGCCTGCTCGACTGAAATGATGGCCTTCCAGCCTTCTACCCAAGCTGGCTATCTCAGAAACTAAGCCAGCTCGATTTTTGTTTGGGCCAGCTTGTATGGAATTCGAGCTAGCCCGACTGAGAAATTGGCTGAATGTCTTAATTGGTTGGTTTTATATGATCAAACCTACATCTAGTGCTTGTTTATGAAATAAGCTGACTCATTTTTTAAATGAGTTGATCTATTTAGTGAAATAGTGCTAGGATTTAAAGAACCTTTCAAAATTTTTTGAAAAATATTTTTGAAATACCGAACCCCAACCCTCAGTCTTAAACTTAATTCAGAATTAAGCATGATGAATAAGTGTCTAGAATTATGAATTAAAGATCTTAAGTCATTGATCATAAAATGTAGGTGATCGGGTTAGTCGAATTAGGTCCATTAATTAGGTTAGACCTAAGGTTAGTTAAAGAATGGACTAAATTAGAGTAATTGATCAAATCTAACTAAATAATGATTTAGATTAGGTCAAGGACTCTTTAAACCAAATTACAATAGTTGTAGTTGGTCAAGTCCATGCCTTTAACAAGGACCAAATGGACTTGATTCGTTGCTACATGGTCGAACCTAAGATTGCTTGGTTAATCAAATTGAAACTAATAAATGGATGGTGTCTAAGGTAAGTCTGGCAACTCAGACCAGTAGTTTTTAATGGAGAGTTACTCACACTGATTTAGTCTTTGATGAGTTAATGACATATCTCTTCCACTGATATCACTTACCTGACCATCCTGATGAATTAGATTTTGATTAGACTAGTTGGTGATTTAGGCTCATCCATGTCAATTTGGTAAATTGGTTTGACTGATTAGGTATTCCTAATGCCAGTTTTAATTTGGTCCTTATTGATCTAACTTGGTGAAGTCAGTGGAAGGATCTAAATTGACAGATTGATTATTCTTAAAATAGTTAATAAAATTCTCTAAAATTATTAGGTTCTTAAAATAGTAAAGTTATGGTGATAACTAAGTCATAGCCTCCTATTAAGTTGAGTGATAATGGATCCATTAGTTTAATAATCATTGGAGGTCCAAAGACCTAGTCCTTATTGACTAATGGAATTATCATTCATAATATGATAATTTGATCGTATCTTTCTAATGGTGGTTAGGTTGGCCGGGCAAAGTCGGGCCTGATCATTTGTTGGTCTGATGCACCAAATATCATCATGTTAATGGTTGAACCTAACTGAATCTTTTTAGTGGAGATCAAGGCCTACTGATTAGATTTCTAGGGCAAAAATTAAATTACTAGAAGTTATTTGATAAAATAATTGGTTATGAACCTACCAATAGGTGCACACATGTTGAGCAATCAAAGTTGGATTCGTGTGTAGTCTATGTGGATTCTAGTATCCGTTAAGGAATTAGGATTAATTCCTCGAATTAGAGGTAGAGACTATCGATTCGAACAAAATAGTGAGAGAATCTTTAGACTAAAGTCTACGTCTTTAGAGTAAATAATTTATATACTAATTAGATCTATGATTTTTCTTTTATGTAGAAATGGCCACTATCCTATAACTTCGATCATTATTGGACAATGACAAACTCATGGGACCCATCTTTGATAGCTGGTATTGAAAGTTGAAGATCATCCTGGAGCATGAGTAGATCTTGTATGTATTAATTAATCCGACACTTGAGGAGCCAGGTCCGAATGCTAGAGGAGCAGTCCGAGATACTTGCCAAAAGTGGCTTAATAATCATACTATCGTTTGGTGCATCATACTGGCAGTAATGAATAATGAATTTATCCATAGGTTCGAGAATGCCCAGCCTAAGGAGATGCTTCAAATGTTGAACGACTTCTTTGGCTTGCCTGACGATGTTGAAAGGTACAAAACTAGTTGTGCCATTTTCAATGCTCATATGAGGGACGAAAAATTAGTTACTGATTATGTATTGTACATGATTGAGATGATTGAATGCCTAAGTAAGCTGGGTTTTTTCCTGCATGAGCAGCTCGAAAAGGATGTGATCTTGAATTCTTTGCCTAAGTCTTTCATTTCTTTTCTTATTTCAGAATGATAAAGCCTACAATGAACTACAATGGGTTATTGGGGTTACTATAGAACTTTGAGAACAATCACCAGCTCCAAAAAGAGTTGATGAACGTAGTGGGAGGATCTTCTTCTGATCGACCCTTTAAGAAAGGAAAGAAGAATAAGAAGAAGAACAATAAGAAGGTGCAGCCACATGCTGGGACATTTGTACAAGGTTAGACTAAGAAGCGCAAGCCCGATCAGAGTCAGGCAGAGTGCTTCTTTTGCAAAAAGTAGGGGCATTGGAAGAGGAATTGTCCCCAGTACATTGCCACCCCAGACCTTAATAGGCCGAGAAAGCAAGTAGTTGCTGCATAAGGTAATTATATGATAACACTTGATAACTTCTCAATTTGTGATACTATTGCCTGAGCATTAGATATTAGAAGCTCTTATCATATTTATAATTTGATGCTGGGTTTTTAGGCAAGTAGGAGATTTGGTGAAGGTGAGAGATTCCTAAACGTTGGAGATGAAAGACAAGTTTCAGTTCTAGCTTTAGGAATCATAAACTTTATAATTAATTCTCATAGAGTTATTCTTAGTGATTATTACTTTTGTCCAAGTTTTTTATTGAATGGAATTTTTGTAGGCCTTTTGGCCAAGAATAGTTATCGATTTTCAATAATAGCAAATTTTTGTGATATCATTTTGGATAGTGTTATAGTTTATGTTGGATAATTGAATAATGAAATCTATCTATTATGACAGCTTGTTAACATAATCCAAACCCTCAATAAATGCCCTAGATTTGACGATGTGTCAAATGTCTATCTTTGACACTATAGGCTTGGTCATATTAACAAGAATGGAATAAACGGGTTGGCTTAAGAAGAAATTCTTGAGGGTAGTGATTATGAATCACTACCAACCTATGAGTCATGTCTTCTTGGAAAGATGACCAAGTCATCTTTTATTAGAAAGGATGAACAAGCTAATGAACTCCTAAATTTAGTACATACTGATGTATGTGGACCCATGAGCACAAGTGCTAGAGGTGGACATTTCTACTTCATAACCTTCATAGACGACCTATCGAGGTATGGGCATGTCTATTTAATAAAGCATAAATTCGAGTTGTTTGAAATATTCAAATTATTCCATAATGAGATAGAAAAGTAAACTGGGAAGAGTATTAAAACTTTTTGATCTGACCGAGGGTGTGAGTACCTTTTTAGTGAATTTTTGACATATCTTGGAAAGAATTGAATTCCCTCCCAATGGACTCCTATTGGAACACCACAGCATAATGGTGTGTTCGAAAGGATCGGATCCTGTTGGACATGGTTCGATCTATAATGAGATTTGCCGGTCTACCAATCTCCCTTTGGAGATATGTGCTTGAGTCAACTTATTATATTTTGAATAGGATTCTGAGTAACTCTATTTATAAAATACCATATGAGATGTGGACTGGGCGTAAGGCAGTAATCTCGCACCTTAGGATTTGGGGGTATCCTGCTTATGTCAAACATTTAGTAATGAAAAAGCTCAGACCTAGGTCTGACAAGTATAGCTTTATAGGGTACCCAAAAGAGACCAAAGGGTATTACTTCTACCTAGCTAATGAATAAAAGGTGTTTGTCAACCTTAAGGCAGTTTTTTTTAGAAAAAAAGTTCCTTGGTGAAGGAACTAATGCCTCTAAGGTCGAGCTTGAGGAAGTTTGATAGGTGAAAGAATCGACACAAGTAGCTGAACCTTAACCGAATTTGATTCGATCAGACCTAGAGCCTACTGAACTTGCATCCTTAAGGTGATCTGGTAGAGTACCACGTCAGTCAGATAGATACTACAATTTCTTGGTCCGAGATGATGATCCCATAGAACTTAATGAGAACGATGAGGATCCAATCACCTACATGGATGCAATGTAGAGACTCAACTCTGAGAAATGGCTTGATGCCATGCAGTCCAAAATGGGGTCCATGAAGGTCAATGATGTGTGGACATTGGTTGATCCACCCGAAGGGGTAAAACCCATAGGATGTAAGTGGATTTTCAAAAGAAAAAGGAGCGTAGATGGGAAGATAGAGACCTATAAAGTCCGTCTGATTGCCATGGGGTATTATCAATGTTATGGCATTAACTATGATGAGATGTTTTTCCCTGTGGCAATGCTCAAGTTCATTCGGATCATGCTTGCAATAGCTATGCATCTAGACTATGAAATCTGATAGATGGATGTGAAAACAGCTTTTCTAAATGGAGAGTTGGCTGAAGAGATGTATATAATACAATCTTAAGATTTTATATCCATATATGAGTCTAAGATGTGCAAGCTTTAAAGATCTATTTATGGACTAAAGCAGGCATCTCGGAGTTGGAACATACATTTTGATAGGATGATCAAGATGTATGGCTTCGTTAAGAACAAAGAAGAGCCCTGCATATATAAGTGGGCTAATGGTCCAGTAGTTGTATTTTTTATTTTGTATGTGTATGACATTCTCTTAATTGAAAATGATGTCCCTCCATTATAAGAAATAAAATATTTAGCTATCATCATAGTTCTCCATGAAAGATTTGGGAGAAGCTTTCTACATCCTAGGAATGAAGATCTATAGAGATAGATCTAGAAGTTTGCTTTGGTTGTCCCAGTCCATGTACATTGATACTGTGCTGAAGAGGTTCAGCATGGAGAATTTCAAGCAAGGCAATCTACCAATAGGGCATGAAATTTCTCTCTCGAAGAGAGATTGTCCGACAACACCTTAAGAGAGATAGAGCATATGAGTAGAATTTCATATGCTTCAACAATGGATTCTATTATGTATGCCATGACATGTATGCGACCAGATATGGCATACTCACTTGGGGTAGTGAGTAGATATCAATCTGATCTAGGGAGAACAACAAGGAAGGTTGTTGAAACTATCCTAAAGTATTTGAGGAATACTAAGGACCAATGGCTTGTTTATGATGAATCAAACTTAAAACTTCTTGGGTTTATAGACTCCAATTTTCGATCTGATCATAATGATAGCAAGTGTGTCGGGATATGTGTTTACCCTTAATGATGGTGTTGTTTGCTGGAAAAGGTCAAAGCAATACACCATGGTCGATTCAATGTGTGAGGTGAAGTATGTTGCTGCATCAGATACTACTAAAGAAGCGATATGACTGAAGAAGTTCATCACCGAGCTCGGAGTAGCATCCTCCCTAGATGGTCCAGTTCTGCTCTTCTGCAATAGCTTTGGAGCCATAGCTCTGGCGAAGGAACCAAAAGCACACCCATGGATGAAGCATATTCTGCACTGCTTCCACCTTATTTGAGAGATCATGGATCGAGGTGACGTCGATTTCAAAAGATCGATAGAAAGGAGAACCTAGCCGATCCATTCACTAAAGCCATTAAGGTGAAGAAGTTTGACGACTTCAAGTCAAAGATGGGTATACAATACTGCACCGATTGGCTTTAGGTTAAGTGGAAGATTGTTGAAAATAGTGTCCTAAAGTCAATCATCAGTCTATTGATGATTGAGCTATTTTATGTAATTATATATAAATTATTAATTGAATAAAAACTATTTTGGATTTTTAATCATAAATCTTTCATCTTCTAATGAACTTCTATCTATTGTGATGAAGTTCTTAGGACTATTTAGAATCAATAAAGAAGGATTTATCATTTAGTCCTTAGATATATTCACAATGAAATGATACATTATTATCAAGAACGATAATGTTTATCGAGTATAGGTCATTGTGTGCCATATAGGTTGGTTGTCCTCTTAACTAAGGAGTGTGGAGACACTGGTATGGCATACAGGTGAGATATAGAGGTACATCTGTACTAAACATGATCGACTCCAAAGCTTTTCTATAGTCAAGAATTGCTCTGATGAAATATAGACATAAGTGTCACTCTAACTTAAGATCACTACGGTGACTTTCAAGCAACTCACTATGCTTTGGTGCCAAACTACCTAAATTTTTAATTCAGCAATGGAAAGTTTTAGGATACAGTCGGTACTTGAGGAGTCGGTATGTGAGTCAAGATGGGATTGACCACTCCTAGACATAGGAGCTATGTTCAATAGTATTTCAATTTAGCAAAGCCTTAGCCAGGGTAGTTCTAATGAGGGGTCACAGGACTAATTGCTTTGAGACATGATTTGGATGTATCTTCCAGGGTAGACAGTTTAACCTTAAGCCATCCTATGCATAGAGGTCAAAAGGATAAATTATGCGGTAACCATATTCATGTAGATTCTAAATGTTGCAATTGCACTATTCAACCTATCTGGACATCGGGTACCATTGCTAGATGGTCACTTCGATTAGTATAGAAAATTGGTTCCTATGCTACCGGCTTAGGTTCGAACCTGCAGGGTTATACACACCAGAGGTTCCTACATGATCTAATGGCTGATCAGGAGAAGTTTAATTAGTAATTTGATCACTAATTAATTCAATTTGATTGAGTGATTATTTTTGGATCAAGATCAATTGAATTGGATTCATTTGGATTTGACTCGATTAAGTTATAAGATGATCCAATCGTCAAGGAGGTTTAATCCCTGATTAGATCAGGGGTTTGGCTTGATTAATTTTTGATTTAATTAGGATTTAACTAAGCCTAATTAATCCTAAATAGTTGAATTTAATCTGGTCTAATTGGGCCTAACCAATTTGGATTGGATTGGATCAATTGGAAGACTAATTAAGACTAGTTTGACTAGTCTTCCCATGTGCCACATCACCCTTTAATTTACACCATCCTTTCTCCCTGAGAAAGATGTTTCTCATGAAGTTTTCATGCAAGGATTTGAATTTGAATGGATAACCAGTTGATCAAAACCAACCCCTCATGCCTCCCATGTTTTGTGCGCTTCTATAAAATGTTGGATTTTATGGATGTGCGATGAAGAGGAAGAGAGATGAGTGGAACATCAAAAGGAGAGAAGAGAAAGTCTCTTCTCTACGTGCGTGAAAAAAGGTAAAAGCCTCGCGCAAGGGTTTTGGGTGAGAGCATATATACCCTAGAATCTATCTAGGGTTTGGGATTTAGATTTGTAAGTTACGAGGATCGTGATTTCATAGATCTAGATAGAGATCCCCCTTAACTTCTATCTATATTCATTGGGATCTGGAGTGTTTGAAGATCCGATGAAGAAGATCAAAAGAAGTTTGATTTAAATCAGTCGTTGAAGGTTTCTGCAAAGCTAGCACTCGAGAGGAACTAATCAGGATCAGGGCCTCACATGGATTATCCATGGAGGCAAGACACATGTGTGGCTGCATCACAGCATTTAGATCTACACAGAGGAGATCAAATTATGGTGTTCTTCTACCCATGAAAAGGTAACGTGTTCTAAACACGTAGAGCAGTAAAATAGTTTTACTGTTGATCTTATTTTTATTATTAGATATGCATGCATATGTAATACATTAGATCCTGTAGCATCTAGGATTTTAAGATTAGATATGTAGATTTTCATTATTAATATGATTAATAATATTATCCACTATGCATTTATCGAAAATTTTTTTTGAAAGTAGAGCTAGAAACCCTACGCATTCCCTTCATCCAGTTCTTCCGGAGAGACTTCATTTCCTCCATCATAGCCTACATGCATGATTCTCGATCTGGACTCTCCATGGCCTCCTTAAAAGTCTCTAGATCTCCATTAGTAGTGATGAGAGCATAGAAAATAGTCTCATCAATACTATATTATACCGGTTTGCGAATAGTGCACTTTGGCTTCTGTAGTGCCACTCCCCTTGCTGTATCCTACAAGTCTAATGCTTATGGTTGTCTCTGCACTTCCTCCAGGATAGATTGCTCTCCATGCTGGTCCTCTATAGGTGTATCACCATGCCTACTTAACTCTACTTCAAACTAAACACGATCTGAGGAAATCACCTATATCCAAGAACTATCTCATGCTATCCTGTGTTGTCTTCATAACTTCATCTACACTTTTCAGCTTCATCATGATGCTCTTTTCATCAAAAATCACATTCCAACTGATGACACACCTCTAAAAATGTGAATTCCATAGCAAAAAACCCTTCACACCTCATGAAAATTCAATAAATATCATCTTCTATGATTTTGGGTCTAACTTGCTCCTATCGGCTTCTTCTATCAAAGCATATGCAGGACAACCGAACACCTTTAGGTGGCTAAGCTCCACCTTCTTTTTACTCTAGATAGCCTCTATAAGTCCTCCATTTAGTTTCCTATGGGAAGACCTGTTAACAAGAAAATAAACATAAATAAGAGAATGACCCCAAAAAGATTTGGGCAATGATGCTTGCAGCCTCAAGCTCTTGGCATTATCTATCAGTGTCCGATTCATCCTCTCCATGATACCATTCTACTGAGGTGTCATCTTCATTGTGTAATAGCATTTAATGTCATTTTCCTCACAGTATTTTCTAAATGCTAGGCTGATGTATTCCCTTCCATTATCAGATCTTAAATACTTTACTAGTTGCCCAGTCTCCTTCTCCACCTCAACTCTCAAGATTTTAAGTCAGGCAAAAACATCTGATTTTTTCTTGAACAGATAAACCCATACCTTCCTAGAGAAGTCATCTATGAAGGTCACAAAATATCTCGCTCCACCTCAAGATGCAACAGATGCTGGTCCCCATACGTCCGAATGATCTAGCTCCAAAATAGCTTCACTCCATTTGGTACTATTGGCAAATGTAACTCTATGCTATTTGCCATAGATACAAGGCTCACATAGGTCATTTTCTTCTTTTCTGAGTGTTGGAATTAGATCTCTCCTACTCAACTCTATAAGCCCCCTATCACTTAAGTGACCCATGCGATAGTGCCACAGCTTGTAGGCTAGTTATTCCTCCTATGCTGCTACAGATACTTCCGCACTATCTGTAACTACTGAGCCTTCCATCCTATATAGATTGTTGTACAATCTTCTCCTTTTCATCACCACCAACAAACCTTTAGAAATTCTTAAACACCCGTTGTCTGGCTGACAATTGAAAGCATACCCCTATTCTTCCAAGTAACCTAGGGATATCAAGTTCTTCTTCAGTTCTGATACATGCTTCAAATTACTGAGTATACGTATGACACCATCATATATTCTCACTCTGACTATACCAACATCAGTAACTTTACATCGGTGATCATCTTCGAGACTAACACTTCCTCCATCGGATCTCTCATATGATGAGAATCACTCCTAATGTGTAGTGTAATGGTAGAAACATGCTGAATCCAGTGTCCAATGGTTGTCCAACTCTATAACTCCATCTGATACTACTAGTATATCATCTCCACTATCTTCAGATGATAGAGCATCATTCCTGCTAGTCGATCCACCCTTAGAAGTGCCCTTCCCTTTTTCATTCTTCAAAAGTGGTTAATTCCTTCTAATATGACCAGGTTGATGATACTTATAGCATTTCCAAGCCTTCTAATTTCCTTGAGACTTCGATCTGTCCTTTGATTTATCTCAAGTTCTCTCCTTAGAACTTCCTTATCTCTCATTCATAGAAAGCACCTTTGAACTTGGATTTTCTCTAACTAGCCTCTCTCACTGCTCATTGGACCTGAGAACTCCAACCACTTTCTTAAAGTTTAATGTCATTTTTCCATATACCAAAGTAGTAATGAGTCCACCATATGCTGCTAGCAGTGAACACAATAATAGGAGAGCTCTATCCTCCTCATCAATATTCACATCAAGGCACATAACATCCAAACAAACTTGATTGAACTTCTAGATGTGGAAAACGAGATCTCTTCCTTCAGGCATCCATAAATTGTATAGCTGTTTCTTCAACCTCAGCTTGTTTGTCATGTTCTTACCCATATATATGTTCTTCAGTTTTTGCTAAAGCCCCTTCAATGTATTTTTCATGTTGATCTATGGTAGAACTTTATCAGCGAGGCACATCCTAATCATGCTAAAGGCTATCTCTTTAAGTTCCTCCCACTCTTCAATAGAAATCTTTTCTGATCTTTTTTGAGTCAAGATCTTGTAGATTCTATTCTACACACTAGTAGATCCTTCATCCTTTGCTGCCAAAGACTGAAGTTTTCTTTACCATCGAACTTTCCAAAGTCTGCTTTAATGGTACTTGATGCCATCTCAACCAGATTTCTAATAATCAAATACTAAAACAATAGAATTGTGTTCAAAGAAATCTATTTAACACCTTACCACAATCCCAGCTGGAGCTTTGATCTTTCCTCCACCAGATCCAATGCTAGGGCTCTGATACCAATCTGTTGCAACCTGGTATTGCTCTAATACCAAGTATTGAGAATAATGCTTGCTACTTGATGATTGCATAAACAGCAACAAGAATTCGAGGAAATAGATGGGCCATCCTATCAAACCCTAGAAAACCTTAGGACATGGAGAAGAGAGGGAGAACGAGATAGGAAGAGAGAGTATTAGTAAGAAAAGGCTTGTATTGATTTTTTATTTTCTATGCAAAATTCAATATAGAGTATATATACATACTTGGTCAAATAAGACTCAACCTAAGGAAACTTCCCTAGCTAACCTAATGTAATGCACTCCCCGAGCCCATATACACCCATGTCTCCTATGCATACATTCATTAGACTAATCCCAGTCCAATCCATAGGTTAGCCCCTTAGGACCTCACAAACCAAGGCCCTAAGTTCCTAAGATTAATGCTAATCCCAGGCCAGAACAGAATCCACATATCATTCTATTTGCCGCTTGAGCCGACTCGATCAATAGTCGGACCGACTCAATTGTGATGTCTCCTACGAGAGCTCGAATCACCGCTCTTTGCTCTACTATTCAGGCCGGCTCTCTCAGGGTTCAAGCTAGCTTGACTTTTACTTAGGCTAGCTTTAACAAGAACTGAGCCTGCCCTTCCAGTATGTTAGCCTGATATGCTTTTTGGACTTCTGCTCAAGCCGGCTCTCTCAAGATTTGGGCCGACTCGACTTCTGCTTGGGCTGGCTTTGACAAGAACCGAGCCATCTCGACTGAAGCATTGACTGAAACTCTTTGATGGTTGATTCCAATCACTCCTTGCTTTTTCTCCACTTGCTTCCAAGGCTTAAGAGCACCATACCTGAGCTCATAGAGCTGGCATGCAGGAATTAAGGTGCGAGAATGCACAAGCAAGTAGGGACTTAGGCTTGAGGATGTGGCCACAAATGGAAGCTTGGGAAGGTAGGAGGTGGCTAAGGACTCAAGGAGGAGGGTCCATGCAACTGGGGTGAGACGGTCGGGGGCGAGCCACTAGCCGAGGGAGAGGGGGTGGTGGGTTGAGGTTTAAAGGAGGTGAAAGAAGGCTAAGGGCTCGAGGTGGTGGGCTAGGTGCAGTAGGGTGGAGAGGTTAGGAGAAAGCCATCGATCGGGGGAGAGATGGGGTGGTGGGTGAACCAAAGGGTCAGGAGTTCAAGGAGATAGGAGGCGGCCAGTGGTTTGGGGAGGGAAGCAGTAGGCGATTGAGGGAAGACGGCTGAGGGGAGAGAGGGGGTGGTGGGAGAACTGAATGGCAAGGGAGAGGAGGATGGTAGGCTGGGGTTTTGGGGAGGTAGAAGGTCGGGAGCTTGCGCTCGAAGGCTCAGGGTGGTGGGAGGTGGCCGAGGGTTTGTGGAGGTGGGTTGGGTGCAGTTGAGGGAAGATAGTCGGAGGGAAGCTACTAGCTTGCGGAGAGAGAGGGTGGTCAGGGAATCAAAGGGTTGGGGGTTCAGGGAGGTAGGAGGTAGCTGGGGGAAGGCGATCGAGGAAAAGAGATGGGGGTCGTGGGGGAATCGAATGATGGGAGAGAGGAGGGTGTGGGGCTAGGGTTTTAGAGAGATAGGAGGTTAGGAGCTTGCATTCGAGGGCTCATGGAGGTGGACTGGCTGCTGTTGGGGGTAGGCTACCAGTGGGAGAGAGGGAACGATGGGGGAACCGAAGGTGGGGGAGAGGGGGTTGGCGGGCTGGGGTTTCATGGAGGTGGGAGGAGGACGGAAGCTTGCAGCCAGAGGGTCGGGGAGGTAGGTCGTGGCTCAGAAAGGTGGGCTAGGTGCAGCCACAGAGAGGCCACTGGCTGAGGGAGAGGGGGGTGGTGGGGGGACTAAAGTATGGGGGAGTGTGCAGTGGCGGTGGGGGACAAAAATGCTGGAGGGTGGGTGGGGGGGTGGTGGAAAAATGAGAATGTGGTGGATGGTGGGATGGGGGAAACGAGGGGGTGGTGGGCGATGGCATGGGAGAAAGGGAGGATGGAAAGATTATTAGCGATAGTAACTTCAATCACTAATAATCCTTTTTCGTTCATATTAGTGACGATAGATATCATCGGTAATAATATTTTCATCACTAATAATTATACTTTTAAAATAATATTTTTTTAGTTATTAGTGACGACATTCTTGCCATCACTAAAGGCATTGCTAATACAAATTTTTTTAACATCAATTTTTTTCCCTAAGTCATTTTTTCGATGGTTAAAAATCAATATTTGATTTTATTAAATTTTTAGACTTAATTAATTTATGGATCAAGTCTTAATTGATTTAAATTAAATTTAATTTAATTAGGCTTGACTTTATTTAAGGTTGATGGATTTAATGTTTCAAGTAAAACTTCAATTCAAAGTCTAATTGAATTAGGATTGACATAATTTTGAATTGAATTCAAATCGAGTTTGAATTCGATTCAATCAAATTCAAATTAAAAATTATTTTTTTATAATTGATTTAAATCACATTAAATTTAGTTAGGCTTAACTTAATTTGAATGTAATTAGATTTTATAATCTAATTAAAATTTGGATTCAAAGTCCAATTGAATTAGGTTAGATAGAATTTTGAATTAGATTCGACTCGAGTTTCAACTGCATTTGGATCGAACCTAAATTGAAAACTATTTTCTCCTAATTGATTATAATCAAATTAAATTTAATTATGTTTGACTTAATATCAAAGTAATTGGGTTTTCTTATTTATGTAGGACTTGGATTTTAAAGTCTAAATGAATTAGGATTGATAGATTTTCTAATTAGATTTGAATTGAACTTAAATTAAAAATTATTTTTTTAATTAATTTAAATCAATTTTAATTTGATTAATCTTGACATAATTTGAGATCAATTAGGTTTCACAATCCATATAGGTTTTGGATTCAAAGCCTAATTGAATTAGCTTTGACAGGATTTCAAATCAGGTTTGAATTGAATTCAAATTAAATTCATATCAAATTTAAATTAATTTTTTTTTTAATTATTTAAATTAGCTTAAATTTAATTAGGCTTGATTTAAATTGAAAGTAATTGAATTTTACTATCTAAGTAGGACTTAAATAAAATATATAATTGAATTATGATTGACAAGATTTCGAATTGGATTCAAATTGAATCCAAATTAAAAATCATTTTTTTCTAATTGATTTAAATTAGATTTAATTTATTAATCTTGATTTATTTTAAGGTTAATTGAATTGTATAATCTAAGTAGAACTTGAATTCAAAGCTTAATTAAATTAGGTTTGGTAGAATTTTGAATTAGATTTGAATCGGATTCGAATTGGAGGCAAACCAGTTATGGATTATTAGTGATGGCAAATATGTCATTCCTAATTCCATCACCAATAATATTTTAAATAATCTTTTTTTAAAAATTATTAGCAATGGCAAATTTTCATCGATAATATCTAAAAATATCATTACTAATTTTTATTTTATGTTTAAATATTACAAAAAAATTAAATAATTTAAATAATTTTAGTGGAAGGTTGCACCATCACTAATAATAATAAAGCCATCATCAATAGTTAATTATTAGTGATGGCACTATTTTGTTGCTAATAATCCGAATTTATCATCGCCAATATTTTTTTATTTAAATATTTTAAAATAATTTTTATATTTTTAAAGATGGTCATTGCCATCATTAATAATTTGTTGCCATCACTAATATTATTAGCGATGGCTTTTTTTTGGTAGGTGTTGCGGTGGCAAAAAGCTATATTAGCATTGGAGATTTTTATCATCGTTAATACCATCGCTAATATCTAATTTTTTTGTAGTGATTATAGAATTTAGAATCGAGTATGTTGTTGCTTATGAGGTAGCTAAGGAGGCATTCTAGTTTATTGTAGAACTTAGTGTAATATCATGAGATGAGACAACACTGTAATATGGCAACATAGGTGCCATAGCTCTAGCTAAGGAGCGAAGTTCTTACCAAAATTTTTAGCACAATAAGAATGATATTATTCATGGCCATTCCAAAAAGTAAGACCTCAAGGATCAAAATAGATCCCATGGAAACGTGGCTAGCCTACTGACAAAGCAACTTAGCTAGCCAGGACCAAAGCACGTCTTGAAGAAGATGGCACTTAGGTTTGTGGTAGATTGGCTTTAGTACAAGTAGAAGATTATTAGATGTATGCCCTAGAAGCCAATCAGACTGATATATTAATTCTTTCTATGACATAATTTTATACTTGACCTAATTTATTAGGGCAATTAATTTCATTCATATAGGTACATGTCCATGAATCGTCCAGAAAATTAACAACATGTTGACATATATTCTCAAAAGTTAAGAATTTAAGACATATATCATTGACGGTTAATTTTTAAATTATTTTCGATCGATGGATCATCATAGGGATGATGATTGATCTGATCGGTGCATGGATTGCTTTTCTTAGGGTTGATGAGTCTCAAGTCTATAGTCTGAGGATACTAGAGTGAGAGTGCAGGTAGATGTTAGAGAACAATAGTACTGACCATGACCAATATGAGAAGTCACTTGGATGTCTACTCATTTGTTAGTGCCATTCTCAATGCTGTAGTCGTATGAATGGTTCTTAGACCTATGGTCTTAATTATCAATTTAATTGATGATTGGAGTTAAATGTAAAAGTTAAATTGAGGACTTGCTAAGAGTTAGTAAGTTATAGGATGACTAAATTATAAGTATCGCATATTATTTGATTTGATCAAATATTATGATTGGATCCTAATCAAATTAAATCAAATTTAATTTGATTAGATTTGGTTTGAGTTTGACTCAAATTAGATTTCATAAGTTTAATAAGATTAGACCTAAGTAATGCTTGACCCAAACTTATATAGATTAGGTTTGGTCAAATCTTTAGCAATGTTTGATTGGGATAGTGTTTTAGTCAAATTCAATCATATTTAATTTGATCAAATAAGATTTTAATTTGACTTGGATTGGGTTTTATTAGTCTAATGGGATTGGACTTAACCTAATCTAAATTTGACTCCAACTACCACTTGGATTTGGACTTGACCTTGACCAAATCAAAGAAGGAGAAGATCAAGCCATAAATACCCCATGCCCCAATGGTTCCATACCCCATGGTTTTCAAGTACAAAAGGGATTATGTGGCATGGAGAATTTTTTGGGGAGAAAGAGAGTGGGCAGCACAACAAAATAGGAAGACTCCTAATCAAAACCAACTCTATCTCTATCCCTAAACCTTAACTACCTTGGGATTTAAATAGGGATAAGATGGGCCACCGCCCTAAGAGATAAGATCCTCTAGGGATGCCCCATGAAGAGAGATTGGCATGGAGATCAAGGTGGGATGCCCAAACACTATGGGCATTGGATGAGAGGAGATCAAGTGGGGTGCCTTCTCCCTCCTTCCTATCCTTCTTTCTAACAACCAACAGTTGGTTGTTTGAAGGTAACATCTCTCTCTCCCTTGTCCAAAAGTTGGACATATCTCCCTCTTCCTCTCTCTTCCAAAGATGTCCATGAGTTGGACATTAAAATTAGATTTGATTGATTTATTTTTGTTCATCCATTAAATGGATGATTCTCCTCTTCTCCTCCTTAGATCTAGTTCAAGGTTTGGACAAGAAGGAAGAACAAGAGATCTGATCTCTTGTCTTCTTCCGTATATTTGGATTTTTCTCTTGAGAAGAGAAAACTACAAAAAGAAATTAGATTGGATCTGATTTTGAATTCCTCCATAGATCCATCTAATTCTCTTGAGAAGAAAATCAAAAGATCAAACTGATTTGACAACCCAGAGAATGATGTCTACAAGGGAGCTAGCACCCTGATGAGATTAACATCTTCTAGTCAGATTAGTCTCGATGGACATATGTAGAGGTTGAACACTTGTGCAGCTACAATGGGACCTCGAAGACATCCTCAAATCATTGGATCATCGGATCGTGGTAAAGATCTATCCATGCAAAGGTAAATTCCATATCCTCTTCTTAGATTTTATCTTGCATATATGATGGTGCCTGAGTTATGAGATTTGATCTTTATGCATGCTAGATTAGATTATATCTAATTAAAAAATTATTTTAACATTATTCTGACATAAGGTTGCCCTGACATAATGGTAGAATGTTATGTTGAACGGTTGTCCTAGAATAATGTTGAAGTGATATAGAAATTTCTATTTTCACTGTATACTTTGAACATGTTTTAAAATTTTTGAAATTTCTGCATCCATACCTATCACTATGTGATGTCGAAATCCAACAGACTTGGACTTGGACCTTGCATTCCTCTGCCACTTTATCCTTTGTTACCATCACTTCCATCACTGCCAAAGCTGAGTTGCCACTTGAACTCAAGGCTTGATTCTCCTACCCAAGAACCTCATTCTAGAGATGTACAAAAGTGACTTCTTTCATCTTGATAATGCTCTTTTCTACAAGAAAGAATACTCATCAAAGACTCAAAAGAAGAAGTGATGAAAGCAAGGCCAACACCCAAGTTTTCTCCTCAACATTTTCACCAACACTGAAGAGATCGATAAGGATCTTCTAGAAGTTGCTGAGGTGCTCTTATATGCTCTATCCTTCGCTTATTCATAGCTAGTAGAATGGCTTTCAAAGAAAGAGAGCATTGATGAGTGACTTTGCCGTGTATATCTCCTCGTGCTTCGACTACATCACTATTGAAAAAATCTTGCTAAGCACATGGATTACCATATCATCTACCAAGTATAAGCGGATCATGCTTACCTTCTATACCTGGAGCTGCTTCCAATCTTTCACCTCCATGGTAGCTTGCTTCTCTTTGCATAAAAAAGTATCAATCAATCCTTATTGAATGAGCACATCTTTCACTCTCACTTACCATAGGAAGAAATTGCTCTTTCCATCATATTGGTTGATCTCTATCTTGATTAAGCATGTCTTCTCCATCTTCTTTAATCTCGATCAGCGCTGCCATAACCCAAAATATTTAGCACTCTGATACCACTTATTATTAGAGTTGCTCTGATACCACTTGCTTGGTTATCAATTATTGGAAGGATCCCTCATAAGTATAGAATACGGATCACTATCCAAGATTGCAACATCATTGATGATGTCAATACTACAGCAAAAGAAAAGAAAAGATATAAGAAGGACATAATCAAATATATGGATTAAGCCAAAGCTTACCTCTATAGGGCATGTAAGCTTCACTTTGAGAAAAGAAAAAATTACAAGAGGAGATCACACTCTCTTAATCCTCATACATCAATTTCTCTCTCTCAACAAGAAGCATAAAATAACCTCTTTATAAAGCTCTCTCCCTCTCTCATAAGGAGAACCCCTGAGCACTCCACCAAAGCTCTAGCTGCTGGCTCGATTGCTACTACTACATTGTTGTCCTACATAAGCTCCACAGACCATCAAGGCCTTTTAAGGACCTTGAAATCGAGTTAAAATAATGTCCCATATGACATAGGTCTCCTATTACTCAAACTAACCCTTTGGCCATCTGATTAAGCCCACAAGCATTTGTAGCCATCTGATCGTGCATCTAGCTTCCTAAAGCTTCTGTGCACTGCATGAAAATGCAGTAGACCACTAAGTGATCCATGCCTCATGTGTGGACTGCATGAATCATCCTTATGAGCGCATGGACTGTAAGTGGACCAGGCTAGGGCACACAAGGTCCACACATCTCCTCCCTAGACTGCATCCCCTCTGTGGACTACGTGGCCACCTAGGCCACGTGTCGGTGCCTGGGCCACGCCCGGGCTTGGGTCACGCTCGCACCTAGGCCATGCCTTGCTGTAGGCCATGCATTGCTGCGGGCCTTGTCGGGCCATGGATTTCTCTTGTATGGGCTTCTTTGTTGTGGGCTTCTCCCTCACTACTGTGGGTCAAATTCGAGGCACCAAAACAAAATAGAGGAAGCTACAAATCTTTGCCTCATGGCTGTTAAGGATGAGGTAAATTCTAAAAACTCTTCCAAATTTATTTTTAATGAGTTGTTTGAAGTCTTTAATGATTTAATGAATGAATATAAAAAGATAGAGCTAAGAAACAAAGAATTAAAGAAATCAAATTTTCTTTTAGTTGATAAAAAGAGTAATCTTTTAAGTAAAAAAGAAGATCTTTTGAAAGAAATGAAAACTTTAGCTAAGAAAAAGGAGAATATTGCAAATCTTAAAAACTTCTAGTTGATGAAAAAGAAAAACTCTTAAAATTAGAAAAATCTTTTTTTAAAAAATATGAAATTAAGAAAAAAGATTGAAACATTGAAGTCCATGCTTGAAAAAATCACTTTTGAATCTCAAAAGCTTCAAACAATATTAAACAATCAAAAGGCTATTTTCAATAAAACTAGAATTAGCTATAATACTTTAAAAAAATAAAAAATTATCAAGAATATGTTCACTAGAGCTTCAACTGAAAATCATTTTATTACATGCTTCAAATATAACAAAGTAAGGCATAAAATTTTAGAATGTGATATTAAAAAAATTGGCCATACTTTGATCAAATAAATTTAGATTTCAAAAGAAACCATGCATATGTTTTAACCTCCATAGATCCAAGATGACTTGGGTACCAAAAATTAGCAAATGATCATGCAAGTACACCAAGCATCCAATAGAATAAATTATAAAAAATCTTCAAGGATGGATGCTTGGGAATGAAATTAGATGGGTAATGATGTTTAGTAAAATCTAAACTTTTCTTAAATCATGCTATCATCATTTGATGAATATATTTTGATTAATTAATTGATTTTAATGATTTATTAGTGCTTACAATGGTTATATTCTATGATATAAATTCTTGGATGTATTGATTTTAAATTTAACATCAACATGTTGTCCTAATTCTATGTATTATCATAAATATTATAAGCATACATATTCTTTAAATTCAGCATCCTCCCCATGCCATATCACATCCTTATTTAAGAAATTTGAACTAAAACAAGCTTGATTGCATATGAAATCTTTTTGATTGAAAAAAATTATAAATAAAATAAATTTTTGACAATCTCTCATAAGATGCTTAACTATTAAAATTTACCAAAAATTGTATGATCTAAGCACTTGAAGATAAGACACTCTAATTATAAAAGATCAAGTGCATGATGTACTGGTTTGTGTTACATCTTGGGTTTATCCTTATGGATTTAAAATCTCATAGTTGAACCAAATCTCATAGAGCCTATATCTAGATTCTCCTTATTTTGATCTCATTTGATTGATTATCTTGTCCAAAATTTGATCAATTTTTGATCCTTCAATTTGATTTGAATATCATTTTTGACCCTCAATTTGATTGCAAATTTATTTCTATCCAATTTGATCAAATTTCTTTGAATTGAAACTTCTTAAACTATTTTCTGTATTGAGGAGTCGATTCTTGAAACAAAGGAGTCAACTCATGAGTTGAATAGAAAGTAAAATAGTTCTGAGCGGAGTCGACCCCTCTACAAGAGTCGACTCATGTCTGAGACGAGTCGACCCCTATATCAAGATGGGGCTTTTTAATTGGAGCCATCCCATTGCATTGTTCACACTAATCTTTTTTTTTTTCAAACCAAAACTTCTTCCAAGTCTTCCTCTACCTAAACTGAAATATTTCTAACCAACTTCTCCCTCGTTTTTTGGTGATTTGGTCTCTATGACTCCCACAAAGTGAACAGCCCAATGGGAGAGAGATCTCCCATGGTACCACCGAGCCCTAGTTCCTCTTCCATGCCTCCTCCAATCCATGAAAGGCATTCAAAGCATAGAGCAAAGCTAGAGAGAGCTTCCTTAGTGCATCCTCCACCCTCTCAGTCCCTTCTCCTCCTCCACCCACTTAAGCAACCCCCTCATGGATGCCCATTGCTTCTAGGGTTGTATGCATGGGTAGGAAGGTTGATTTTAGATTCTTAAAGCATGAAGGATTCACCATTAGATAGAAAATTCAGATATTTGGATGGGATTACCTTTGTTCACTTGATGTTTTGATCTACCCCAATTTTGTTAAAGAGTTCTATTCAAATGTAAAAGTGGGAGTAGGAAGTGTAGTATCGGAGGTTAAGCATGTGCTGATTGAGCTTAATATCAAGAGTCTTGTATGCACCATTCAGATGCCAACAGTTGGGATCATTTCTAATGACATCAAGGATCTTGAGGTTGGATTGAGAGCTATACTTGAGCGAGAAAACATCAGGGGGATTAGAGATGTGAGAGCCAGCCAGTTGAGCATCGAGATGAGGCTACTCTATCACATCATTAGCTTGAGCGAGAAAACATCAGGGGGATTAGAGATGTGAAAGCCAGCCAGTTGAGCATCGAGATAAGGCTACTCCATCACATCATTAGTAAGATCTTCTTTCCAAAGATGGAAAGATTTGACTTCGTCTCGGTGAGGGACATCACACTCATGTATCATATCATCTAAGAGATCCCACTAAGCCTATCTCTGTTGATCCCATGATTGATTTTGATGATTGTCAAACTTTAAGTATTTGAGTATTTAACCATGTATTTTATGAGTGGATGTAGGTCTTTTCAGATATTTATATTGAAGAATCATTTCAAGAAAAGATCTACAAAAATTCATCAAGTCAAGATCATTAAAGAAAAGATTTTTCTTAAGCTTCCAAAGATCAGAAGAAAGATAGCTTTTTAATCAAAATAAGGAAGACATAAAGTAAAATTCAAATAAAAATCAAATTTTCTTGATTGAAAGCAAAAATCTCTCAAAATAGCCTTGGAGCAGTTTTCAAGATGTCTCAAAATTTTTTTGAGAGCTCTCGAGTGGACTGGTATGCCTAAATGCAATTCTAGCATGAGTTCGAGAGGTCTCGAGTTAAACTTGAGATGTCTCAGTCTCAGAAGATAAAATTTAGTTTCTGTGCTCTAAGAGCGAAAGTTCTCATAGAATTCTTATGAGGTCTCACGGTTTCGGCAAGATGTCTTGATTCAAAATTGAGAGGTCTCAAAATCTGACAAGAGATCTTATGAAAAATCGAGAGGTCTCATTTTGCACGGACAGCTTTCAATGGATAGTTTTGCAATGGCTATTTTTCAATCCCAATGGCTATTTCAGAGCTCCCAACAACTAGAACTTTCACTCCAACCATCTTTAAAGGTATTTAAAGGAAGAGAATCAATTGAAAAGAAAGAAAAAAGAGATTTAAAGAGAGATTCTTTTATTTTCATTGAGGAACATTGAATATCCAAAGAAAAGAGAAAATAGAGGAAAGTTGTGCATAGATTTTAGCGAGCATTCAAAGCAAGCTTCTTCAATATCTTCCACATTCTCTCAAGCATAATTTGAAGAAAAGCCCAACTTTAATCGAGCACATCATCAGCATCTTCTTTAGAATTTAAAAGAGCTTAAACTCTATTTTTTATACTATGCTAAAACTTTTATTTATAATTTTAATTTTTTTATAAGTTTTTTTGGAAAAAAAAACTTAGAGATTAGCCTCGTCCAAGCCCAAAATTGGATATTATAGATTTTGGTTGATGAGCCTAAAAAATCAACTGGATTGTTAGTGAACTCGAAAAACTAACGGTGTTAGATTTTGATTGGTGCTCTTATGAAAACCAACTAGGTTTGTTTGTGAGCCTAAAAAATAAACACACTATAATCAAGAGTAGATTATAGTAAAAATCTCAAAAAAAGCTTGAAGAGTGGACGTAGGTATGGGTTGCATCGAACCACTATAAATCTTCGTATGTTTATGTTATGCTCTTTTCATCTTTTCCTTTACATACTTTGCATGCTTATAATTCTTGCTTTACTTTCATAGTTTGATTTTGCTATCTTAATTTTGCTGCTTATATTTCATACATTTTATCACACCACTTTGGTTAAAATCAAAGCATATATTTATTTAAAAAGTAAATTTGGTTAAAATTTTATAACAATCCAATTTACCCCCCCTCTTGGGTTGCTATCTTTAGGTAACAATTGGTATCAGAGTAGGTGCTCTGTTATTGATTTTTGACCTAACTGTCAAGAGTAAAAGATCTTGGCAATCCAAATAAAATCTTTTTTGAATGAAGGCCATTCTATTGATCATCCCCCACTATTTAATGAATTAAATTACATACATTAAAAAATTAGAATGAAATTTCTTATACAATTACATGACTATAACCTATGGAAAATTATTGTCAATGGCCCTCACATACAAAATACATCATTTATTGATGAAGAATCAATGCATCTAAATCCTAAGGATTTAAATATACTTTATTGTTTATTAGATACAAATGAGTTCAATCTAATTTCTTCTTGCATTTCAGCAAAATAAGTTTGGGAGAAATTAAAAACTATTTTTGAGGGAACAAAATAAGAAGAAATATCAAGCTCCAAAGAAGACAAGAAAGCTTACCCCAACCTTTGCCTCACAGCTCATGAGGATGAAAAGAAGAAAAAGAAGAAAAAGAAAAAGAGGAAATAAAAGAAAAGAAAAGCATTAATTAAGGGGGAGCAAAGCGAAGAAAAGGAAAAAAAAAGAGGAAGAAAGTACAATAAATCTTTGCCTCATGACCAATGAAGATGAGGTAAATTGTAAAAATTCTTTCCAATTTACTCTTGATGAGTTATTTGAAGCTTTTAATGATTTAATAGATGAATACAAAAAATTAAGACTCAAAAATAAAGAACTTAAAAAGTCTAATCTTTCCATGGTTGAAGAGAAAAAAAAAATTTTGAGTGAAAAAAAAGTTCTTTTGAAAGATATAAAATATTTGGCCAAAGAAAAGAAAGAATTTTTAGAACTAATTGAAACTCTAAGTAAGAAAAAGAAGAATATAGTTAAATCTGAAAAAGTTTTTATTGAAAAAAAAAAAAGCTCTTGAAATATGAAAGATCTCTTTTGAAAAAGTTTTTATTGAAAAAAAAAAAAGCTCTTGAAATATGAAAGATCTCTTTTGAAAGAAAATGCAAAACTAAGAAAAAAGATTAAAAATTTAAAATCTATGCTTGAGAAATTTACTATTGAATCTTAAAAGCTTCAAGCAATTTTGAATAATTAAATGACTATTTTCAATAAAGCTAGAATTGGATATAATCCTTTAAGAAAATATAAATTTATCAAAAATATGTTTAGCAAAGCATTATTTAAAAATAATTCATTTACATGTCTTAAATATAACAAAATAGGCCATAAAATTTTTGAATGTAATATTAAAAAAATTAGTTATACTTTAGTTAAACAAATTTGGATTCAAAAAAAAATCATGTTCTCTAACATCCATGGACCCAAGATGACTTGGGTACCAAAGATTAACAAATGATTTTGCAGGTTCATCAAGGATCCAATAGAATAAGAAGAGAAAAATTTTATGGATGGATGCCTTAGGAATGAAATTGGATAGATGATGATATTTGATAAAATCTAAAATTTTATTACATCATGCATGCCATCATTGTTTACTAAATATATTTTGATTATTAATTAGCATAATTATTGAGTATATTAGATTGATTTTGATGATTTTATCATTGCTTAAAATGATCATACTCCTTAAATAGAAAGTTTGATTTATTGAATGTATTGACTTTAATAATTTACTAATATGTATGCATATGATAACTCTTTTTATGCTTTGATATGTATGATTGACTTTGATGCTAGCAATAATTTAAATATTTTGATTTTTAAATCAACATGCTCTCTTCTATATATCATGCTATGGATGAAATGATTTTATCTTAAAATTTTGCATGATATTTTAAGACTTTTCATATCAATTCTATATTTGATGAATTGAAACTAAGAGATGCTTAATTGGTTTAAATGTTTTAATTGTTAAATTCGTAAGAGAAAAAAAGTTTGACAATGACCCATAAGATGCTTAAATATTGAAATATCCCAAAAGTTGCATGATCTAAGTACTTGAAAATAAAACATTCAATCATAAAAATTAAGTACTTGATGTAGTCATATGCATTGCATCTTAGGTTTACTCCTAAAAATTTAAAATTTTTAAGTTGAATCAAATCCCATAGAACCATTATATTTGTTAGATTATCTTACCCCTAATTGATTAATTTTGGATCCGCCCCCAAATTAATATGAATATCCATCTTGATCATTAATTTGATTTTCTTTTTTGATCTTAAAAGAAAATTTATTAATGATTATTCATACTTTATTCCAATTGATTGAGTTTGAAAATTAAATTTTAAAAAAAAAAGGTCTTCTTGAATCTTTTAAAGTTGATATCTAACAAAATATTTTAGGAAAGCTATCATTTATCATTAAAGCTAAATATTTAAAGAGGACTTCAAGTTTAAGTAATTAGCTCCAAATAGCTCACTATCTGCCATATATTTGATCGATTTACCTTTTGGCAAAAAGAGAAAAATATTTTTATTTCAAATCTAAATTTGCACAGCTATATATTTAATATGATATCATTTGAGATAAATTCAAAAATTCATATCTTTTCTGAAACTATAGTTGCTTGATTTTTCTTAAGAAAAGGAAGAGTTGATATTTTGAAGAATAACATAAAATCTCTTTATGGCGTATCTTGACTGATTTACTAATATCAACTTAAATTAATTTATTTGAATCAATTTATCTTTATCAATTTAAAACTAAAATTATTGGTATCAAGCTGAATTTGTAAATTAATCTTTAAATGGTATTGAACCAAGAATATCATGATTTAGTCTTAATTTTAGTTTAATTGGTATCAAGACAATCTTTCAAAGAAATGGCATTGTTTGCTAAAGTAAGGAAAAAAATATTTAAGAAGAATTGATCATTTATTTAAAAAAGAGCTTTGAAATTAAAAATTTATTTTAATTTTAAAAAATCTGAATTTAGTAGTTAAATTTATGTTAAATATGTTTGATTTGAAAGAAAAAGGGAGAGAAAACTAGTAAGCTAAAATAATCAAGCCAAAGTTATGAAAAATAGGGGAGATAATGTTTTTGAAACATTAAAAGAAAAATGAACTCTTGGTATCTCCAAAATAAGAGGAGAAATATTTTTTTATCTTAATTTGATTAAAAATTCTGATTAATTTATTTTGAGATAAATATATTTTAATCTTAAGTTCTCAATCAATTAATTTATAATCTTCTTAAATTGGGCTTTCATATATTTATTCAATTTAATTTACTTTAATTGATTGTTGTATCATTTTTGATAACTATTTAGAGTGAAATTGAATTTAAAACATATGTTTACTCCATGAAATGAATCTTTAAACTTAAATTTAAAATTTATTTAAAAATTTAAATTTGATACTAAATTTTTTATGTGCATTGTAAAATTCTTATAAACTATTAGTATTGAAGTAATTTTTACTCAAAGAAATGAATTTGAAAATAAATCTATCTATTGCTTTAATACTGCTTATTTTACTTTGCTCGATACATTCTCGATACATACCTTTCTCAAACTCAGTTAACTAAAATTTCTTAAGAAAAAAAAATATTAAATATTAAATTAAATGCTATGCTTGATTTTATGTTCAAATCTTTTGAAAAGCTCTATTCTCCTTAATGTTTAAAAGTGCATATCTAAAAATCTGATTAAAGTTCATATTAATTGAAAAAGAGGGAGAGCCTTCTAAAATTAAAATGAATATTTGAAACTTAGTTTGAGTTAAAGGATAAATTTTTGAAAGAAAGATGATTCATTTAAATTAATTTTATGAACTTAATACATCTCTCAATTTAATGCTTTGATGTTGATTTTGTTGGTTTCTTATTTCTTCCTATGAGCTTTTTGATGTTGTCAAAAAGGGGTGAAGTATGTTGTGTATATACTTGAAGGATTGATGCTTAAGAAACTTAAAGTTTTGATATTTTAAAGATTAATTGAGAACATTCATGAAGTGTGCATTGATGTATTTGATCTAGTACTTCATGTCTTCATGATACATATTAGTAAAATGTATTGAAACACATTATTTATTTTTATTATGCATATACTCAAAGTTTTGCCATCATTAAAAAGGAGGAGATTGTTGACCCCATGATTGATTTTGATGATTTCCAAATATTGAGTGTTTGAATATTTAACCATGTGCTTCATGAGTGGATGTAGGTCTTTTTAGATATTTAAATTGAAGAATCATTTCAAGAAAATATGTACAAAAATTCATCAAGTCAAGATCTTTAAAGAAATTTTTTTTTTTAAGCTTTTAAAGATTAGAAGAAAGAGTGCTCTCTGACCAAAATAAGAAAGACATAAAGTAAAATTTAAATAAAAATTAAATCTTCTTGATTGGAAGCAAAAATCTTTCAAAATAGCCTTGGAGCAGTTTTCATGATGTCTCAGAATTTTTTCGAGAGCTCGCAAGTGGATTAGCATGCCCAAACATAGTTTTGGCATGACTTTGAGAGATCTCGAGTTGAACTCGAGACGTCTCGTGGTTCCGACGAGACATTTCAATTTAGAATAAAGAGGTCTCAGAATCTGACGAGAGATCTCGTAAAAAATTGAGAGATCTCGTTTTGCGCAACCAACCTTCAATGGATAGTTTTGCAATGCCTATTTTTTAATCCTAATGGCTATTTCAGAGTTTCCAATGGCTAGAACTCTCATTCCAACCATCTCTAAAGGTATTTAAAGATGGAGAATTAATTAGAAAGCAAGAAAAAATGATTTAAGGAGAGATTCTTTTATTTTCGATGAGGAACATTGAATATCCAAAGAAAAGAAAAAAGAGAGAAAAGTTATGCACAGATTTTAGTGAGCATTCAAAGCAAGCTTCTTCAACATCTTCCACATCCTCTCAAGCATAATTTAAAAAAAAGCCAAGCTTCAATCGAGTGCAACATCAGCTTCTTCTTTAGAATTTGAAAGAGCTTAAACTCTATTTTTTATACTGTGCTGAAACTTTCATTTGTAATTTAAATTTCTTTATAAGTTTCTTTGGGGGAAAGAAACTTGGGGATCAGGCCCATCCAAGCCCAAAATTTGATATTGTAGATTTTGGTTGGTGAGCCCAGAAAATCAATTGGGTTATTAGTGAATCCGAAAAACTAATGGTGTTAGGTTTTGGTTGGTGCTCCTGTGAAAACCAACTAGGTTTATTTGTGAGCTTAAAAAATAAACACACTATAATCAAGAGTAGATTATAGTGAAAATCCTAAGAAAAGCCTGGAGAGTGGATATAGGTGCAGATTATACCGAACCACTATAAATCTTTGTGTGTTTGTGCTGTGCTCTTTTCATCTTTCCCTTTGCATACTTTGCATGCTTATAATTCTTCCTTTACTTTTATAGTTTGATTTTGTTATCTTAATTCCGTTGCTTATATTGCATACATTTTATCATACCATTTTGGTTAAAATCAAAGCACATACTTATTTAGAAAGTAAATTTGATTAAAATTTTATAACAATCCAATTCACCCCCCCTCTTTTTGGGTTGCTACCTCTGGGTAACAACCTCCTTTCATCATCTGGCAGATACAGGATGTAGCAAACCAATCAAAGGTTTCACTATCTTATAGCATGGTTCTAACCTTGGTCTTCTAGGAATACAAGATAGATCTTAAGGGTGAGATCACGAGGGCCCTAATGCATATCGACACTTACAATAAGCATCCATTGCATTGTATGGAGTTTGAGAGACACGATGTGTTAGATATGTGTGCCCTAGAAGCTAGAATTTGCTGATACTTATAATACACTTCTAGGGGCAAAATTAAAATTTTGATTATAAATAATAAAGTGGGTTATTTTCTATCACATAAGTGTATTTAGTGTTTGTGATACATCCTTTAAGTTAATGATAATGATAATTCTTATTTTTAAAAGTTAAAAATTTAAGACAAGAATTTTCATTATTAACTCATAAAATGCTCCTAACCATAGGATCATCATGAGGGTGGTAATTGATCCAAAAGGTTGGTGTACAATCACTTCTTTGTAGTAGATGAGTCTTAAGTCTACGGTGTAGAGACACCAGAGCGAGAGTATAGGTACTCGTTAGAGAATGAGGGCACTGAGCGTGACCACCTCGAGTAGTCATAAGGAAGTCTACCTTCTCATCGATGACTGACTCGATGCCGCAGTGGTGTGTCTAGTTCTTCGACCTGAGGTGCATCGGCAGTTTACCTTGAGGGAGTTATAGTTTGACTACACTATGACTTGGTCTCCTAGCTATTCGGAATCCTAAGGTGTATGTTAGCTATAGCACGTTCATTGTAGGAATTGGATTGCACCAAGATGAAATCTATGTACCTCGATGGATGAGGAGCAGCCCTGTGATGATCATGAGAATCAAGTCCATAAGCCCATGGCCATGGTAGAGGTGAAATAATAGAAAGAGTTTTTATTAAGGTTTTCACATCGGACTTGAATCGAATGATTAAATCATATGATAGAAATTAGGGTTTAACGAGTTCACCTTAACCCTAATTTGATCGAGGCTCAAGATAGAAGAACTTAATCACACAAGTAGCTGTATTGAGAGGTTCATTTTTAATTTTGATGGGTTGCCACCATATGCTGCTAGGTGTCACTGATGGATTTTGGGAGCAATTAGAATGATTTAGATGATCGATCATTCTAAGTTGTCTGAATCAGAAAAGTTTTGATCCATCAAAAGGAGATTCGATGATGTCGATGATGGAGATCATGAAATATCCCATTACCATACAAAACTGAACCTAACTGGGTCACACAAATAAGGGTTTGGATCTGGATATCATCAATTGAACTAATCCAGTTCAATTGATTTGAATAAGATTCAATTAGGTTCAAGAAAATCATGCTAGCACACGATTGAACCTAACGTTCTCCTTTTTCTATCATAAAAGTTATCTCGACTGAGCCAAATGAGTTTGTGCTCACTCAGGTACCTTTACCTGGTCTGACTGGAGCTTGTCCAAGTTAGAAAAGGTTGTCTTAATTTATGAGATAAATTTGAGACAATACCTACCATTTTTCATCACCTGCTAATTCTTGTACTTTGACTTGGTCAAACATTGACCTTTGACCCTTGGACATCTGCCCATGTGTCATGCACTTATTGAAGAGCAGATAGGGGCTTGTCCCCTCTCTGGAAATTGGAAAGAAGGGGGTGCATGCCTAGGATGGCGTGCGCCCATGGATAGGGATGCTGGAGTCCCATATGGATGGGACTCCAAGTTGCTTGTTGGATTCAAACTAGGTGACCCTCATCTATAGGACTTTGACAACCAGTCTCTAGGCACCACCTTAAGGATGAATCCGTGTGTCTCTCATCCCACCAATCAGATTTAGATCTGATTGAACGAAGCAACGTGATTGGCCGAGTTGATGTAGCATAACATGGAGCAGCAGAGTCTATAAATAGACCCTATCTGCGCCCACTTTTTAAAAGAGTTCATCTTAAGCCATGCACCAAGGCTGCCCCTCTCCCTTCTCCATGCCACCATCTAGCCCTCTCCCTCCTCTCCACACCCAAGAAAGTTGGGTTCTTCTGATTAGTGTGAGTCAAGCAAGAAAGGCTGACCAAAAAGGAAGAAGGCAGCATTGCTGCAAAGATGATGGGTGATCTTCAGAAGGTATTTTGAAGATCCTCCAAATCAGATTCGGATCTAATTTTTGGAGAAAAGAAAGAGAAGAAGAAGATCTCTAGATCTAGTACAAGTGGATATTGGTAGAGGCCAAGCGCTTGCATGGCTAGATCTAGAACCTCAAAGCTTCTGCAGGATCATCAACGGGTAATTAGATTACCAAAGATCAAGGTAAAAATTAATTCAAAATTAATTTTGTTTTATTTTTTTAATTATCAGGTTATAAATCAAATCTAAAAAGTGTCAGATCTAATCTAGATCTAAGAGAAGAATTTTTGAAATATGCCTCTCGATCCAATCAGATCTGAACGAACCTGACCCAGGAAATTAGAATTTCCCTTCAACTAGTATCAAAGCCAGGTCCTTATTAAATTAGATATGATTTAATTTGATTAATTAGTAATTTTAGATATCACATGAGATATGATTAGATCTAAAATTAAAAAATTAAAAAATTAAAATAAATTAATTTAGATCTAATATGTATGAGATACATAACTAGACTAGGTATAGAATTATTCTATGTGTGGTCTAGTATAATCATATTTTTTATTTGATTGAATATATTTTTTTTTGGATCTATTTATTTTTTATTTTCTAATATTATAAATGTTATAATCAGATCTAAAAATAAAAAATAAAATAAAATTAATAGTTCATATGAGATATGATAGTTGCATGTTTAGACTAGTTGTAGAATAGTTCTGCAAATTGATCTAGATTAAATTTTATTTGATATGATCGAATTTAAATTTAATTTTTTAGATGATTATGAGATAATTTAGATCTGAAAAACAAGCATGCATGATATATGTGATATATATACAAAATATATTTTAATTAGATCTATTTTTTATATGAGATATATGCTTAGATCTAATTTATTTTTGTAGATTAGTTATATTTTTGATTAAGGCGTTCCCCTTGGCCGTCCTGGTCATAAGAATAAAGTAGGGCTTAAAGACCCTCTCCTTCCATTCGATGGGGTGTTCTTATGATGTGTAGGGGTGCTGCACATTCGTCCTTAATCAGAAATTGAAAAACTTACTTTCTGCAAAACCCTAGATCCTGAAACCCTAGGATTTATTTACATATTTTGTTTATGAACCCTTAACTTAATTAAGAATTAAGTTTATGAAATATCAATTAGGTCTAAAATTGAGAATTTCAGATCTAAGACATATTCATAAATCTGGGTTCGGGCTTGGGTAGCTCAATTAGGTCTAAGCGGTTGATCAAACCGAATCAAGAGTTGGTTAGATGGGATCAACAATGCTTAAATTGACCAGCCTAATAGGATTAAGTCTGGGTCAAGATCGAGTCACGAATGTGATCGATCAAGCTAAGACCTAATTAGGCTCAGTGGTTAGAGTCTGGATTGTAGGCTAACCCAATTGGTTCTGGCTCAATAATTTGGTGTCTAAGGTAAGTTTGGCAGATACGACCGACTGATTTTTAATTGGGAGCTACTCGACTCGAATGCATTCTTGTCGAGTTAATGGCATATCCCTTCCACCGGTCTCACTTACCTGGCCATATTTGTTGACTCAGTTCTGATCTGAGGTGGTCAATAATCCTGAGCTAACCCATGCCACTAGGTTAGTCATAATGGTTATGACTATGTCAAGTCTAGTTTAATGAGACCTGAATCAAATCTTCCTAAGAAAAGATTAAGTCTGAGGTCTTCCACCATTGTAGATGTGCGGGCCCTTTTCGGGGTTGATTGTTCTCGACTGGTTACAGTGGCTCAGTTGCACCGAAAAGATGCAACCATGTCTATTAGGCATTGGATGCTATGGGCTGGAGGATGAATTGGGCTCAATATTTTGGATACGGTGAGAGACTCAATTAGGAATCCAGTCTATGCAAATGGTGGGTCTGACTTAACTAAGGAGTGGATCAATATTCCGGACATGGTGAGATTCATGAATTAGAGACCAAGTTTGGGTGCACCATGATTAGAGAATCATTGAACAAGAGTTGTTCACTCATTGGCTAACCCATCACCAATAACTGTTAGGTGAGGTGATGAGTCAGTTGGTGGAGACCGCACACCATCCACTAGAAATCATTAATCATGGAGATTTTTGCATCTCTACAGAGGAAGTGTAGGGATCCGAGAAAATAGTGAGAGCTAATTTATTTAAAAATAAAATTTTCTAAATAAATTGGTTAAGTCTTAATTATAATATCTAACTAGAAAACTTTGACTCTCTATAGAAAAATATCTGCGTCCAACCCATTAGCACATGAATCCTGGACACCCATAGACTGACTAGACCAAATTACAAGGATTGGCTCCAGGAACTATCAAAATATTTTGGGATTCTGAGAAGTTAACCTCATGTATTGGACCAGGACCCTCCCACCTTACCAGGTCGTCCATCCGCTGAACAGAGAGCATCTCTGGATAAGTGGATAGACGAAGATAATAAGGCCAGATACTACATGTTGGGCTCGATGTCTGATGAGCTTCAGCGCCAACATGAAGATATCAGGACTGCTCGCCAAATGTTGGCTCACCTACAGGAGATGTTTGGTGAACAGAGTCGCGCAGCCAAGTATCAAGTCACTAAATGACTTTTTCAAGGCTAAGATGCGTGATGGGCAGTCAGTCCAAGATCATTGTCTGATGATGATCAAGGATTTGGAAGAGCTTGAGAAGCTCGGAGTGAAGGTTGGACTTGGATCTGCAGAATGATATTAATTCTGCAATCCTTGACTGATGCATATGGGCAAGTTCATCATGAACTACCATATGCATAAACTTCAAAATTCCTTGGCCGAACTTAATGAATATGCTGGTTACCGCTGAGCTTTCTATGAAAGGTTCTAAAGGCTCAGTGCTTGCTATGGAATGGACTTCTTCCAAGAGAAAGTCTTTTGGAAAGAAGAAGAAGTCTGTGAAAAAGCAAAAGGTGGAAGGAGGAAAGAAGAAAAAGGCAGAGCCAAAGAAGAAGGCCGCTGACAAAGGAAAGTGTTTCCATTGCAACAATGACGGCCATTGAAAGCGGAACTGCCCTACTTACCTGGCCACCCTAAAGAAGAAGAAGGAAGGTCCTTCTGGAGGTATGCTCGTTATTGAGTCTAACCTTATGGTTTCTTCTGCATCCAGTTGGGTGCTTGACTCTGGTTCTAGTGCTCACTTGTGCACTTCTATGCAGGGTCTTGAGGATAGCAGGAGGCTGAGGGATGGTGAGATGATCCTACGCATCGGAAATGGAGCAAGAGTTGCTGCCGTATGGCCGTGGGAACATACCCTCTTCGACTACCATCTGGTTTAGACTTAGTTATTAAAAGACTGTTATTATGTGCCTGCAGCTAGCAAGTAGGAATTTGATTTCTGTTTCATGCCTTAGCACATTAGAAGGCTATGTAATTAGTTTTCTTAAGGACCATTGTAACATTCTTTATGAAAGAAATAAAATTGCAAATGGTTTTCTTATTAATGGTCTTTATCAGTTACATATTGATGTATCTATTTTTAACTATTCGAGCAAAATGTGAATGCCATAAAATCAAAACGATCCTAGGGATAGTCCAAATGATAGATATCTATGGCACCTAAGATTAGGTCATATAGCAGAAGATAGGATTAACAAATTGGAAAAAATGGGCTATTGAGTCCATTGACTTCTGAGTCATATCCAATTTGTGAATCCTGTCTTCATGGCAAAATGACCAAGCTCCCTTTTGTAGGACATGGGGAAAGGGCCATAGATCTTCTTGCCCTAGTACATACAGATGTGTGCGGCCCATTTGATGTGCCGGCTAGAGGCAACTTAGTCTACTTCATAACCTTTACCGATGATTTATCAAGGTATGGGTATGTGTATCTTATGAGACACAAGTCTGAAGCATTTGAAAAGTTCAAAGAATTCAGACATGAAGTAGAAAAGCAAATTAGAAAACCCATTAAGGTTCTTCGATCAGATCGAGGAGGTGAATACCTTAGTCGGAAATTCCTGGACTATCTCAAAAAAAATGGCATAGTCTCTCAATGGACTCCACCAGGAACACCTCAACTCAATGGAATTTCAGAATGGAGGAATCGGACCCTATTAGATATGGTTCGATCCATGATGAGCTTCACAGACCTTTCCTGATTTTCTTTGGGGATACTATTTGTTAACTGCAATATACTTACTGAATAGGGTTCCTTCTAAAACCGTTCCTACCACACCGTATGAGATATGGCATGGTAAGAAACCAAGTCTGAGTCATCTTAGAATTTGGGGTTGTCCGGCTCATGTCAAAAGACAACAAGCGGACAAGTTAGACTTTAGGTCCTTTAGAGCTCGATTCATAGGATATCCTAAAGAGTCATTAGGATATTATTTCTACATTCCAGAAGATCACAATGTGATTGTGAGTCGACATGCCATCTTTCTTGAAAAATAGTTTATTCAAGATAGCGGCATTGGAAAGCAGACCAAGCTTGATGAGAAAGTCTCACAAGAGCAACGAGCTAAGGACCAAATGGAACCAAATCAGGTTAAGCCAATCCATACACTACCTCCTCCACCTCGTAGATCGGAAAAAGATTTTCCCGTCCCCTTGAAAGGTACTTAGGTACTATTTCAGAGGATGTAGAGAAAATGTTCCTCATAGGTAATGGGTTCATGGTGATGATCCCAAAACCTATAACGAGGCGATATCAGATATCGACTCCGAGAAATGGTTAGAGGCAATGAAGTCAGAAATTGACTCGATGCACTCAAACCAAGTCTGGACCTTGGTAGATCCACCAGAAGGTATAGTACCTATTGGGTGTAAATGGATCTTCAAGAGAAAGATTGGTGCAGATGAAAATATGGGAACATTCAAGGCTAGATTAGTGGCAAAAGGTTATAGTCAATGCGAAGGCATTGACTATCAGGATACCTTTTCGCCGATAGCTATGCTAAAATCCATTCGCACATTGCTTGCCATTGCAGCCTATTTTGATTATGAAATATGGCAAATGGACATGAAAATGGCATTCTTAAATGGATATCTTGAGGAAGATATCTATATGGAACAGCCGCTAGGTTTCACATCCAGTGATGATGATCACAAGGTTTGCAAGCTGCAAAGGTCCATATATGGACTTAAGCAAGCATCTCGGAGCTGGAACACTCATTTTAATCATGTGATCAAAATGTTTGGTTTCATAAAAAATGAGGAGTCATGTATCTTCAAAAAGTCAGTGGGAGCGCTGTTGTCTTTCTCGTATTGTACGTGGATGACATCCTCCTTATTGGGAATGATATTCCCATGTTGACCATAGTTAAAATGTGGTTATCCTAAAGAATTCTCCATGAAAGACCTAGGTGAAGCATCCTTTATTCTAGGAATTAAGGTCTATAGGAGATAGACCGAATAGGATGCTAGGACTTTCACAGAAGATGTACATAGAGGAAGTACTAAAGAGGTTTAGTATGGAAAACTCTAAGAGGGGTTTAGTACCCTTCAGACATGGCATTCATCTTTCCAAGAAGATGTGCCCTAGCACACCTGAGGAAATAGAACGCATGAGCAAGATCCCTTATGCTTCTGCAATAGGGAGCCTCATGTATGCCATGCTATGTACACGACCTGATATAGCCCATGCTGTGAGTGTCACAAGCAGATATCAGTCAAATTCAGGTGAAGAACACTGGACTTCTGTGAAATGTATCCTTAAGTACTTGAGAAGAACTAAGGATATGTTGTTGGTCTTTGGTAATGGAGAACTCCAAGTTCAGGGATATACAGACTCGGACTTTATGTCCTGATATAGATGATCGAAAGTCGACATCTGGGAGTCTGTTTGTGTGCAATGGTGGAGCTGTCAGTTGAAAAAGTTTCAAACAGATAGTGATAGCAGATTCCACCATGGAAGCAGAATATATCGCTGCATCAGAAGCTACGAAGGAAGCATTCTGGTATAAGAAGTTTGCCACGGAGATCGGAGTGATGCCATCAGATGCCATTCCTCTATACTGTGATAACAATGGCGCCATAGCCCTTGCTAAGGAGCTAAGATCTCATCAAAAATCTAAGCACATCGAGTGACAATACCACCTCATCCGCAATTACCTCGAGAAGGGTTACGTCAAGGTCAAGAGAGTCGACTCCGTAGATAATGCAGCGAATCCACTTACAAAGCCATTAGGCCAGCAGAAGATCGAAGCCCATCTTGAGAAGATGGGACTTAGATTTGTAGCCAATTGGCTTTAGATCAAGTGGGAGTTTGTTAGATATGTGTGCCCTAGAAGCCAGAATTGGCTGACACTTGTAATACACTTATAGGGGCAAAATTGTAATTTTAACTATAAATAATAAAATGGGTTATTTTCTATCACATAAGTGTATTTAGTGTCTGTGATACATCCCTTGAGTTAATGGTAATGATAATTCTTATTTTCAAGAGTTGAAAATTTAAGACAAGAATTTTCATTATTAACTCATAAAATGCTCCTGACCATAGGATCATCATGAGGATGGTGATTGATCCGGAAGGTTAGTGTACAATCGCTTTTTTATAGTAGATGAGTCTTAAGTCTATGGTGTAGAGACACCGATGCGAGAGTACAGGTACTCGTTAGAGAATGAGGGCACTGAGCGTGACCACCTCGAGTAGTCATAAGAAAGTCTACCTTCTCGTCGATGACTGACTCGATGCTGCAGTGGTGTGTCTGATTCTTTAACCTAAGGTGCATCGATAGTTCACCTTGAGGGTGTTATAGTTTGACTACACCATGACTCGATCTCCTAGCCATTCAAAATTCTGAGGTGTATGTTGGCTATAGCATGTTCATTGTAGGAATTGGATTGCACCAAGATGGAATCTATCTACCTCGATGGATGAGGAGCAGCCCTATGACGATCATGAGAATCAAGTCCATATGCCCATGGCCATGGCAGAGAGTGAAATAATAGAAAGAGTTTCTATTAAGGTTTTCACATCAAACTTGAATCGAATGATTAAATCATATGATAGAAATTAGGGTTTGACGAGTTCACCTTAACCCTAATCTGATCGGGGCTCAAGATAGAAGAACTTAATCACACAAGTAGCTACATCGAGAGGTTCATTTTAAGTTTTGATGGGTTGCCACCATATGCTGCTAGGTGTCACTAGTGGATTTTGGGAGCAATTAGAATGATTTAGATGATCGATCATTCTAAGTTGTCTGAATCAAAAAAGTTCTGATCCATCGAAAGGAGTTTCGATGATGTCGATGATGGAGATCATGACATATCCCATTACCATACAAAACTAAACCTAACTGGGTCACACAAACAAGGGTTTGGATCTGGATATCATCAATTGGACTAACCTAGTTCAATTGATTTGAATAAGATTCAATTATGTTCAAGGAAATCATGCTAGCACATGATTGAGCCTAACATTCTCCTTTTTCTATCATAAAAGTTATCTCGACTAAGCCAAATAAGTTTGTTCTCACTCAGGTACCTTTATCTGGTCTGACTGGAGCTTGTCCAAGTTAAAAAAGGGTTGTCTTAATTTATGAGATAAATTTGAGACAACACCTACCATTTTTCGTGACCTACTAATTCTTGTACTTTGACTTGGTCAAACATTGACCTTTGACCCTTGGACATCTGCCCATGTGTCATGCACTTATTGGAGAGTAGATAGGGGCTTGTTCCCTCTCTAGAAATTGGGAAGAAAGGGGCACACGCCTAGGATGGCGTGCGCCCATGGATAGGGATGTTGGAGTCCCATATGGATGGGACTCCAGGTTGCTTGTTGAATTCAAACTAGGTGACCCTCACCTATAGATTTTGACCAATCTTAGGCACCACCTTAGGATGAATGCGTGGGTCTCTCATCCCACCAATTAGATTTAGATCTGATTGAATGAAGCAACGTGATTGGTCGAGGTGATGCAGCACTGCATGGCGAAGGAGAGTCTAAATAGACCCTGTCTGTGCCCACTTTTTAAAAGAGTTCAACTTAAGCCACGCCCCAAGGCTGCCCCTTTCCCTTCTCCATGACACTATCTGGCCCTCTCCCTCCTCTCCACGCCCAAGAAAGTTGGGTTCTTTTGATTAGTGCGAGTCAAGCAAGAAAGGCTGACGAAAAAGGAAGAAGGCAGCACTGCTGCAGAGATGACGGGTGATCTTCAGAAGGTATTTTGAAGATCCTCCAAATTAGATCCAGATCTAATTTTTGGAGAAAAGAAAGAAAAGGAGATCTTCAGATCCAGCCTGAGTGGATATCGGTAGAGGCCAGGTGCTTGCATGGCTAGATCCAGAACCTCAGAGCTTCCGCAGGATCATTAACGGATAATCAGATTACCCAAGAACAAGGTAAAAATTAATTCAGAATTAATTTTGTTTTATTTTCTTAATTATCAGATTATAAATCAGATCTAAAAAGTGTCTGATCTTATTTAGATCTAAGAGAAGAATTTTTGAAATATGCCTCTCGATCCAATCAGATCTGAACGAACCTGACCCAGGAAATCAGGATTTTCCTTCATGATGTTCATTGGATCTATCGAGGGGCCCTGGTAGATGAGTCAAATTCAGATGAGGCTTTGCAATAGTTCTATTACTAGAAATTCAAACTGAGGAGCTAGCAAATTAGATAACTAAGACAGAGGTAGAGGTAGTTCATCCAAAGGGATTTGATAGACCTTCTTCTAGACGGACGATGATGCATTAGTCGAGAGAATCTCCTCTAGGATCGTCAGTGAGATTCGAACAAAGATATAGAGATTTACATCAGAGGCCATCACACTTATGAAAGATGAGAGGATCGGATTATCTAGCCCATCTCTATGACAAGGATTGACAGCAGAGGCTAGCCATCAGGAGTCACTAGATCACCTTCCTTGCCTTAGCCCGAACCATCTTCTTAGAGCCTCTAGACCATCTTCTATTTGGATGCTAGGACATTTTTTATAGAGCCTTAGATCCCCCTAGCAATCCACTTTTTGGTAGATGTGCTTGTCAAACTCTTTACTCTTTTTTATTGTTTGCTCTCATTATATACATCTTTTAGTAATCATCCCTTGAAATCTATGAAGATCAAACATTTATGATATTTCTGTGTTTACTTGAGTGAATATTTAGTTTTATTGATATTTTGATGCTCATATTTTTGTGTTTTGCTTAATTTGAAAATGGCTTTGTTTCAAAACTAAGGGGAAGAAAATATTAAAGAAGAAATTAGTTAACTGAAAATGCTTTTGAATTTGAAAATCTGAATTTGAAAGTTAGAGGATCTAAATGTTGGGTGTAAATCCTTTCCTGCCGAAGTCCAATTGGATGCCAAGTCTTGAGATGACTTCATCCGACGAAGATGACCATGCCTAACTCCAGCAATTGAAGAGTTTTTGCTTAGGCGCCAAGACTGCAGTCCTCCAATCTGAACTTATCAATCGATCTTCTTCACTCCGATTCCTAGCTCCTTCGGATAGTTCCAGAACCTACAGGGCATTGTAAATTTCACCCAGATGAGTTTGAATGATGATGGCAGCCCCCAGATAGCTGAGTAAAGTGCCTTATCATGGTCTGGTCCGACCGATCTCGATGCTACTTGAACCTCCTCCCGACCAAAAATCCATCCAAGCTGTTTGATGTTGGATCGATGCCAAATCAATAAAACTTCTCTCCGAATGAACTCCTGCAATCGATGAAGAGTGGTGGGCCTCTGAATTCCTATAGCAAGGACTCTGAATACATTAGCAAAAGAACCTCATCTCCTTTTATTAGCTTTCAGATGCCCTTGAAAGTAGCTGAGCTTCAAAGCAATGGATAGGTTACGAGAGTTTGTAGGTCATCCACCCATGACAACCTTCTATGAGGTTCTCACTAGCCAATATTCCTTCAATTGCTAGGCAGGTTCTCTCCAAGCAGACATCCTTCTGCTCCATCTAGACAAGATTCCACAGTCGACCTCCTTCCGATCAATCTTTTCCTAGATTCTAGACAAGCTTCATTCAGTCGACCTTCATCAAGTCGATCTCCTCCTGAAAGCCAGTTGATTTTCTTCTCGTCAACCCCTGTCCACCTGAACTTCTCGCATCAATTAGAAAGAACTCCATCATTTATGTATACTCCTCTAGTAGATCTCCATCCAAATTTCTCCAGCAAATCTATTGCCGGATTGCTCCAGCAGTCAAGCTCCTTTTGGACTTCTCCATCAACTGGACTTCTTCACCGATCGAACTTCTTTCGAACTTCTCCACCAGTCGAACTCCTTTTGGACTTCTCCTTCAGTCAGACTTCTCTACCAATCAAACTTCTTCTAGACTTCTCCTTCAGTTGGACTTCTCTACTAGTCGGACTCCTTTCGAACTTCTTCTTCAGTCAAACTTCTCCACCAAATGAACTCCTCCCGGACATTTCCTTTCATTGAACTTCTTTTTAACTCCTTCCGACTACACAGAAGGATCTCAGCACCAACTCTCAATATGGTGAATAACGATCCACGCACAGCTGATCTTGAGAACCTCCGAGCTCCTTTAGAACAACATTAGTAAGGGACGCTCCATCACCTACAGCCATCCCATCCAAGCTCCAACTAGCACGTCACGACAACAGACACTATCCTCAATAACAAACTCCACGTGGCCCTGAACGGTCCACTACCAGACTGTTATGACCATCACTCTTAGTTTGTCACATGCTCTGCCTATATAAGAGACCCTCCAGATATGCTTTCTTCTCGAAGATCTTAATCTTTTTCTAAAAACTCTGCTAAAATCTCTCTGAGTACTTCATTTTTGTTAACCAAAAGAGCTAACTTGATCGTTAGAGGATCTTGCCAAAGCCACCACCTCCAACTTTGGACGAGACTTGTTTTGTAGATCACCAACGGCGACCCCATCTTCTTTGGTTCCAGCCTCGATTCCGGCAACAACTAGATTTGTTACAAACACTAAATATAAAGATTAAATTTATGTTGAATGTGCTTAATTTGAAAGAAAAAGGAAGAGAAAAGTTGCAAAGTAAAATTATTCAATAATAATTAAGAAAAATAGGGGAAGAAAATATTATTAAAATATTAAAAAAAATAAAATATTTGGTATTTAATCTCAAAAATAGGGGGAGAAATACTTTTTGTGCTTTATCTTAATTTGATTGAAAATCTTGATTAATTTATGTTGAGAAAAATAAATTTTGATCTTAAACTCTCAAACAATTGCGTTATACTTTTCTTAAGTTGAGCTTTCATGTGCTTTTTGATCACTTAATTTGATTTGCTAATTTAATTATCTAATAGTTCTTGATAATTTATTGGAGTTAAACTAAATTTAAAATATTTCTCCATCTTGCTCCAAGAAATGATTTTGAAACATACTTCTAAATCTAAATATGATACTAATTTTTTTATGTGCATTTAGAAATTATTATGTAATTACATGTATCAAAGTGATTTTTGAAAAATACTTTGCAACAATTGTTTACTATTCAAGAAATGAATTTGAAAAGTTGATTCTCATTTGCTCTAACAGTATATGTTAGAACCATTGATTTACTTGATACATTTTTTATATATATCTTTTCTAAATATAATTGATTAATTTTTATTAAAAAAATAAATATTGAAGTAAATGTTATGCTTGATTTCACTTCTCTAATCTTTAAAAAGCTCTACTCTTTTTGAACTCTTAAAGCTCAAAGTCCTTAAATCTAAAAATCTTAATAATAAGATTGTTTTTAGAAAGGGGAGAGGTATGATTGAAAATCTGATTAAAGAATTCAATTCATTCAAAAAGGAGGAGCGCTATTTGAATTCAAGTTAATTTTTGAAAAGGAAGCAATATTTTGAACAATTTTTATCAAAAAGACATGTTTTTGAAAAGGGGAGATGTGTCATAAGTTTTGAATTTGATACATCTCTCATTTTGATATTCTTAAATTCAATCTTATTGATTTTGATGTTCATTCTAATCCTTCCCATGAGTATTTTGATGCTACCAAAAAGTGGAGAGGAAAGTTGAGTATATACTTAATGAACTAATGGTTAAGATGCTCATTGATTTGATGCTTGAATCTTTAATGCTTATTGATTTGAATTGAGACATTCTTTTGAAAAAATATATGTGAAATGTACAATGTTGGGGATAAAATCCCTCTCGCCGAAGCCCAGTAAGATGTTTGATCTTGGCATGATTTCGTCTAGCATTGTGGTGACTATGACCGAACTCCAATAGGATTGTTCTCCTACTCCAACCCAATTCAAGGAGGTCGACCTTCAGTCCACGTATACCGGACAACCTTTTCAAAATTAGAAGTCTTTAGGCTTGACTATCCTATAACCTTGTCCATATCTCATATGGAGTTTTAATTACAGACCTAGTTGAAACCCTATTTGAAAGATAGCTAGCTGATTCAAGTGCATAACCCTAGAAGAATATCAGCAAGCCAGCAAAACTCATCATGGATCAGACCATGTCTAATAGAGTCTGATTTCTCCTTTCGGATACACCATTATGCTGTGGTATTCCTGGAGGAGTCTATTAGGAGAGAATCCCATTTTCTTCTAGATATATGAGAAACTCACTAAAAAGGTATTCACCTCCTCTATCAGACCAAAGAATTTTAATAGTCTTTCCAGTTTGTCATTCTACAATACTTGCACTAGGTTAAACATCAATCGTATTGATTGTTTGACCTAAGAACAATTCTAAATCTTTGATCAACCATCTGATTAGATCATGATCTTTTATGTATGTGACTTCATAGGTTTGAATCTAAGCTAGTAGCATTGGAATAAATTTCTATACCAATCGAAGTGACCATCTAGCAATGATACCCGATGGCTGGATAGCTCGAATGTGAAAAGCAACACTCTTAGAACCTATGTGGATATAGTTTTCATATAATTGATCCCTTTGACCTCAATGCTCATAGGATGACTCAGAGTTTATCTGTTAATCCTGATCAGATCATCTACATTGTATTTTGAAATATCAAATCCATCTCATGGATTACCCTAGCCAAGGTCTTACTAAATTGAAATATAGTAATGCATTTTCTCCAAACCCTTGGAGTGGTCGATCCCATCTTGATCACAGACCGACTTCACATGTACTTGATTGTGCACAGAAATCTTCCATAACTAAATTAAAAATTTAGATAGTCCAGCATCAAAGTATAGTGAGTTGCTTGCAAACCACCGTGGTGATCTCAGGTCTAAGGGACACTTATACCCATATCCCATTAGAGCAATTCTTGATAGGAATCAGGGATTGCATAAGTATTCTAGAAGAAAGCATCGCTAAATTTTAATCCTAATTTATTTTATGGACTTAATTTTTATAAATTTATTTAGATTATTTTATTTTATTAAAATCTTTATTTTGTTAGGATTCTATAAAAAGAGTTCTATTAGGATTTAAGTCAGCTGTTAGAATCCTGTTAGGTTATATTTTTATTTTTCTATTTCAAGGCTCCACCTATGTAGAGAAAAATAGATCTGGATAATTAATTAAAAAATTAAGAGAATTGAATTGAGCTTTATTTATTTTTTTTTAAATTTTTTCATCTTTCTTTCCTTTTGATTTTCGATCAACCATTAACATGACTATACTTGGTCCATCTAATTAATGAGCGATTAAGCCCAACTTTGGTTGGTCAACCTAACCATCATTCTAAGAGATGTGGCCAAAAAATCATATTATGAGTGATAATTCTATTAACTAATAAGCACCAGACCTTTGGATCTCCAATGATTATCCAACTAATGAACTCATTATCATCCATTTAATTGGAGGCTATGATCTAGTTATCACCATAACTATTTTATTTTTAAGAATCTAATAATTTTAGAGGATTTAATTAATTTAATTTGAAGAAAGTTAGAGGAACCAGCTAATCATGATCCTCCTACTAACCTCACCAAGTCAGATTAAGGGAGACCATTGAGAAGCTAGTCTAGGAGCACCTAAATCAGTTATACTGATTTACCTAGCTGACATGGGTCAGCTTGAATTTTCAAGTGATCTAATCAAAACATAATTTTGCTAAGAAGGCTAGGTAAGTAAGATTGGTGAGAGGGTCTGCCAAAGCTTGCCTTAGACACTATTAGAAATGGCTAGGTAAGCTAGCTGCCAATTAAAGACCACTGGTCTGGAATGCTAGACTTACCGTAGACACTAACTAGTTAATTAGTTTTGATTGGATCAACCTAACAGTTCCTGCTAGACTGCATTGCCAAGAATCAAGTCCATCTTGGTTCTCATTAAAGACATGGACTTGACCAACTACAACTATTGTAATTGACCTAGAAAATCCTTGACCTAATCTAAGACAACTATTGATTAGATTTAGTCAATTCTTTAATTAAGTCCATTCTTTAATCTAACCTTAGGTCTAACCTAATTAATGGACCTTGTTGGGTGCGAACCCTTTCCTGCCAATGTTTGATAGGATATCTAGACTTGAGGAAGCTTCGTCTAGCGAGGGTAGCCATGCCAGACTATGGCCAGTGAAGAGTTTACACTCGGGCATCAAGATTGTAGACCTCTAACCTGAATCCATCGGTCGATCTTTTTTGTTCAGATTTCTAGCCCCATCAGATATTCCCAGAACCTACGGGGCATTGTAGATTTCACTCAGATGAACTTGAATAGCGATGGCAGCCCTCGGGCAACTGAGTAACATGTCTAATTATGGCTTGGTTTAGCCGACATCGGTGCTCTTTGAATCTTTTTCCAATAAAAAACCATCCAAGCTATTCTATATTGGACTAACGCCGAATCAACAGAACTCCTCTCCAGATGAACTCCTATAATATACTAAGGGTGGTAGACTTAGGGATTCCTGCATCGAGCACTTTGAACACACAGGCTAAAGGAACTCATTTCTTTCATATCAACCTCTAGACAGCCTCGAAAGTAGCCGAGCTTCAAAAGAATAAATAAGTAGGTTCTCTCCAAGCAGATCCCCTTCTGCTACTTCCAAGCAAAATTCTCCAACCGACCTCCTTCCAGTCAAACCCCTCTTGGACACCAAATAATTTTCTTTCAATCAACCCCCATCCAGCTGAACTTCTTGTATTAGCAGAAAGGAGACTCATCGTTATATATTTGCTCCTCCAGTAGATATCCTTTCGGATTTCTCCAACAGAATTATTTCTGAATTTTTGCTCCTTCAGTCGGACTTCTCCTTCTAGCAGAACTACTTTCAGATTCCTCTAGCGGACTCCCTTAAGGATTTCTCTAGTCAAAGGGCTTTCGAACCCCTTCCGATCGAACTCACTACAGTAACCTAGAAAGTCCTCCATGCCTATGCAAATCCAGCTATCCATACAGCATAAACCCACTTACATACATACGACCCTGAAAGAGCCCAAACTCCTCTAGGATTGGTGAAACTCAAAGCTCTTCACTATCAGCAACTACCTCCTTCGAACATCGACTATCAAGTCCCAATGGATTGGCACATCACGATAATGGACACCATCCTCTATTACAAACCCCACATGGCCCTGAACAGTCCACTACTAGGTGGTTACCACTATCACCATCAGTTTGTTATAGGCTCCATCTATATAAGACATTCTTCAGATATGTTTTCTCTTTAAGCTTCAAACTCTACTCAAAATCTCTCTGAGTGCTCCATTTCTGTGGATAGAGAACTGGCTTAACTTTCAAAGGGTCCTGCTGGTGCCACCCCACCTTCGATCTAGGACATATCTTGCTGGTGCCAGTGGTAGCCTTGTCTTCTCCAACTCTAGTCAATTTCGATGTGAACAATTTTCTACTCCAATAGAATTGGTGCTAGAGGAAGGGCTTGATCCTCTTTCTCTTGAGGTTCCCTTGTTCTTAAAGGAGCACTCAATAGAGATCTCTCTTTTTCTTCCTTAGAGTCCTTCTTCTTTCTCAGTCGATCTCACAAGGATACCTCTTCAAAAGGCCTCGACTCAATGGTTAACCACCTCTACGGTCAGATCTCATCTGGATCTGTCCACTCCTATCTCATCCCCGACATCTCAAGTTTTGTCGGTAGCAATGGTGGATGTAGAGTAGTTCAACCTGCTGGTCTAATAGGTTCGTGGCCTCATTGAAGCAGTGCAGGCCATGTAGCAGCAGCAGCTCTTGGCACTGATTCAGCTAAAGCAGGCTTCTCTAGAACCTTAGGATCCAGTCTGGGGGTGACCGACTTGGATGAGTCGATCGGTAACTTTCAAAAAAATAAAGCAAAGGGCAGAGAGCCCTTGCTTCGATCATGATTCGACCCCTTGGGGGACCTTACCCGCATTCTACTAGATGACTTTGAAGATCTATGATCGTGAGGATCTTCTGGACCAAAAGCTGTAAGTAATGGATCGGTGGATCAAAAAACTCCATCATGCTCCTCCCTCCCACATCAACGATATTTGCACCAACCCTCCTTTCTCCCAGCAAATCATGTAGGAACCAATCCCGTCGAACTTCAAGCTCGTATAGTTCGAGAGCTACAATGGGACTGCTAATCCTATCGATCATCTAGAGGCCTTTTAGATGATGATGCTACTCCATGGCGTGCTCGACGCCATCCTATGCCGAGCTTTCCCCTCCATCCTGAAGGGAGCTGCTAGGAACTGGTACATGGCCCTTAAGTCAGATTTTATCTTTTTCTTTGATCAAATGAGCCATCAATTCATGGCTCACTTCATCAGCAGCCGATGTCCTCGATGAGGCTCGAATTTTCTCATCCATATCAAGCAGAAGGAAGAGGAGTCCATTCGAGCCTACATCAATAACTTCAATGCTGCTGCTTTGGAGGTCCAGAACTTGGACTAGTCTGTCGTGATGGTCGCACTAAAGGGAGGCCGCCAAAGAATGATCTACTATTCTTTCTGGAGAAGAAGTATCCCAAAAATTTTGCTGATATGCTGGTCCGAGCTAATGGTTACGCCCGAGAGGAAGAGGCCTTCAAGGCGAAGAATGAAGAATCCATGAGAGAGCGACAGATGGATGATTCAAGCAAGCTCACAGTTGAAGAAAAGTCGAGCGAACCTCGACCATGCTTTAGAACTCCTCCCGAGCACAGACGAGTCCAAACTCCTCAAGCTCATCGTCAGAGAAGCTATGATCAAAGGACACAGTGGAACTCTCCTCCTAGAAGGTTCCATAACTATGCTCCCCTTAATGCTCCAAAAATCTAGGTGCTGATGGAAATCAAAAATCAGCTACCGAGGCTAGAAAGGATGCACATGCATCTTGGTAAGTGCAATCCCAATAAATATTGTCTCTACCATCGTGATCACAATCATGATATTAAGGAGTGCATTCAGCTCCAAGACGAGATTGAGAAACTCATCAGATGGGGTAGGTTTGGTCGGTTCCTGCGACATCGATCTGAATGATGGAAAGATCGACCAAGGGCACTACCATAATTAGAGCCACCAAGGAAAGAGGAGCAATAAGGAGATCGGCCCCCACTTGGCATTATCAATACCATCTCTAGGGGACTTCGGTAGGAGGAGGTCGGTGGATCTGAGCGACTAGTAAAGAGATAGAGAACTGAGGAGCCCCTAACTTTCATCGAGGCGATGCACAGGGAGTTCAGTTCCCGCATAACAACGTGATTGTAGTTGCATTAAATATTGCAGACTATGATGTATGCCGCATCCTTATTGATAATGAAAGTTCTATCGTTGTTTTATTTTATGATGCTTTCTCCAAAATGTCTATACCTAATAGCTGGCTTAGACTAATGAACTCTCCATTGGTAGGCTTCACTAGTAATGCAGTACTAGTTCAAGGCATAATAACTTTGGTTGTAGCTGCAGGATAATATTCGAGATAGTCCAAGGCACAGGTGAACTTTCTGATGGTAAAAGCTTCATCAGCTTACAATGCTATTCTCGACCGACCTAGTCTAAACATGCTTCGGGCAGTGGTATTGACCTACTATTTGAAAATAAAGTTTTCAATAAGCTATGGGATCGAAGAAGTCAGAGGAGATCAAGCCCTGGCAAGATATTGCTATTCAATCACCTTGTAGAGGGGTGAGCAGTTAGATCCTTGTCCGATTGATGGGTTGGATGTCCACGATGATCTAACCGAAGAGCAGGGTGAGCCCATGGAAGACTTTATTTTTATCCCATTGAATGATGGAAATATGGAGCACATGGTACAGATTGATTCCAACCTGATGAAAGAGATACGTGAGTAGCTTGTTGAATTTCTACAAAGGAATGCAGATATTTTTGCTTTGGTCCCCGAGGACATGCTCAGAATAGATGCTGAAGTCATGGGACATCATTTGACAGTTAATCCCAAGCATTGGCCAGTGAAGGAGAAGATGCGCAGCCATGCCCAAAATAGATAGAAAGTAATTGCAGAGGAAGTTGACAAGCTCCTCAAGACCGAATTCATCTAAGAAGTCAACTATCCAAACTGGGTCTCCAACATCATGCTCGTCAAGAAGGTGAACGATAAGTGGAGAATGTGCATAGACTTCAAAATGCTGAACAAAGCCTGCCCAAATGATAGCTACCCCATTTCTAGGATTGATCAACTAGTGGATGCAACCTCAGGCCATGAGCTCCTCATTTTCATGGATGCCTTTTCTAGCTATAACCAAGTCCGGATGGCACCAGAAGATGAGAAAAAAATTGCTTTTATTATTGACCGTGGTCTTTACTGTTATAGGACTATGCCTTTTGGACTAAAAAATGTAGGAGCAACATACCAGTGCCTGATCAATAAAATCTTCAATGAGCAGATCGACCGCAACATGGAGGTATATGTAGATGATATGCTTGTCAAGAGCCGAGCTTCAATAAATCATATTGCCGACCTTGAAGAGACCTTCAGCATCCTTAGGAGGTATAAGATGAAGCTGAATCCAACCAAGTGCACCTTCAGCATGACTTCAAGAAAGTTTTTGGGATTCATGGTGTCGAGGCATGGAATTAAAGCAAATCTGAAGAAGATTTGGGCCATTCTAGAGATGACTGCTCCAAAATCAATGAAAGAGATTCAGCACTTGATCGAAAAGGTGGCAGTCCTGAACCACTTCGTCTCGAGGTCGGCTGAGCGATGCATGCCATTTTTTCAAGTCTTAAGATAGTTGAAGAACTTCTACTGGACCACTGAATGTCAACAAGCCTTTAAAGAGCTCAAGGATTACCTCTGCTCGCCTCCCCTACTAGCAAAGGTTGAATTCAGAGAGGAATTATTTTTGTACCTGATGGTCTCCCCGATGACTCTCGTGGTAGTTCTAGTCAAAAAAGAGGTAAAAGTATGGAGGCCGATCTACTACATAAGCAGAGTCTTGAGGAATGCCGAGACCAAGTATACTAAGTTAGAAAAACTAACTTTTTTCCTACTGGTTGCAGCCCGGAGACTTCGACCTTACTTCCAAGGGCACAACATAATTCTCCTCACTGATCAACCAATCAAAGCAGTTCTTCATTGAATGAATCCTCTGGAAGAATAGCAAAATGGGCAATAGAGTTCACTGAGTTCGACATCAACTACCAGCCTCAGCCATCGATCAAAGCCCAAATTCTAGCAGATTTTATAGTTGAATGCACCATTCTGGATGAAGCCAATCCTGAATAGAATGAGGTTGATATTTTCTTGTTACAACCAAGTTTCTTTGAAGAAAGAGCCGACCTTCCTAAAGACTTTTGGGCCCTATATGTAGACGGCTCGTCCAATGCTTCTGGTGTAGGTGCAGGGCTGATCTTGGTTAGCCTAGAAAGAGTCATCACTGAAATGCACTGCGCTTTGAGTTTCCTACGACTAATAATGGGGCCGAATATGAAGCTTTGATTGCAGGATTAAGGATCATCAAAGAATTGAAAGCGAATGACTCCAAGTCTATAGTGATTTCCAGCTAGTGGTCGGATAAGTTAATGGCAATTATGAGGCTCGAGAAGAAAGCATGATAAAATATCTCGAGAAAGTGAAGAGCTTGACTCTAGCCTTCAATAGTTTTGACATCAAGCAGATCCCAATAGTGAAAAATACTAGGGTCGACCTCCTCTAAAAATTAGCAACATTGGCCCCAATTGGGCTGCCTAAGGAGGTCTCGGAGTTCTGAAACACCCAAGTCTGGAAGGATAGTAGTCTGTAATGCAGATTGACCATAAGCCATGTTGGATTGATCCATTGGTTGCTTATCTCAAAGATCGAGCTCTTCCTCATGATCCAAAAGAAGCTCAAAAACTCAAAAATCAAGCTTCCCAGTATGTTCTGTATGAAGGCAAGCTGTATAAAAGATCATACTCCTTACTGCTCTTGAAATATCTCAGACCATCAAAAATCGACTTTGCATATTGAAAACTGCATGGAGGAATCTATGGAAGTCATGTAGGGGCTAGATCCTTATCACACAGACTACTTCGATAGGATTACTATTGGTCGATCTTGTACCATGATTCTATATAGTATGTCAAAAAATATGATTGTTGTCAGAGAATTGCAAACATTCAAAGGCAGCTAGCTTCTGAACTTACACCCTTGAGCACCCCATGGCCGTTTGCTCAATGGAGGATGGACATACTCGAACCTTTTTCCGTAGCACCGGGACAGTGCAAGTTTCTTTTGGTGGCAATAGATTATTTTCCAAAGTGGATTGAGACTGAACCTCTAGTGAAAATCACTGAAGCAAAAGTGCAGGACTTCATCTGGAAGTCGATCATTTATAGATTTAGCTTGCCTCAAACCCTCATAATAGATAATGGACGGTAGTTTGCTGGAGCAAGATTTGCCAAATTCTGTGAAGATTTGAACATCTTCCACTATTTTACATTAGTAGCCCATCCACAGGCAAATGACGAAGTCGAAGTAACAAACAAAATCTTGCTGCAAGACATTAAAGCAAGACTTGAAAGAGCAAAGGAGACATGGGTGGATGAACTCTATCATGTGCTCTGAGCGTACCGAACTATCCAAATATTGTCAACTGAGAAGACCCCATTTGCCTTAGCTTTTGGAATAGAAGCGGTCATCCCAATAGAACTCAAACTCCCATCAGCACGAGTCATGGGATCAATAAGCTGCATAACTCATGGGACCTTAGGGCTAACTTTGACTTATTGGAGGAAAAATGGAAAAAAGCTCAAGTTTGGATGACAGCCTATAAGTAAAATGTGGCCCGTTACTACAACTCTAAAGTCAAGGGCAAAATATTCAAAGTGGAGGACCTAGTGCTTCGACGAGCAGCTGTTACACAACCTCAAAATCAGAAAAAGCTCGCTCCAAATTGGGAAGGCCCAAATGAAGTAGAGGAGATCGTCCGGCCCAAAACTTATTGCTTAAAGGAGCTCGAAGGAACAACACTCCCATGGTCTTGAAATTCAGAAAATCTAAGAATGTGCTATCAATAATTTATCTTCAATAAAACTTCTCTATTTCAATATTATTGCTTCTTATTGCAAAAATCATATGATGATAGGAGATAACTTTCCGAAGTAATCAAAAGTAGCCATGTTTGGAACAAGAGGAGAACCTCATCCGAACATGAGCAAGTTGAAGGCCTCGTTAGTCTAAGATGGGATGAGGGGAGAGACCATTTCAATGGCCCTTATGTGCCCCTATATCCCTATCAGGAATAGAAGGAGAACCTTATCCTAGAATGAGCAAAGCAAATACCTCGTTAACCTAATATGAGATAAGGAGAGAGGCCCTTTTAACGATCCTTATGTGCCCCTATAGTTCTATAAGGAACAGGAGGAGAACCTCGTCCTAACTTAAGCAAAGCGAAGACCTCATTAACCTAAGACGGGATGAGGGAGAGGCCCTTTTAATGGCCCTTATGTGCCCTCTACAGTTCTATTAGGAATAGGAGGAGAACCTCGTCCTAACTTAAGCAAAGTGAAGAACTTGTTAACCTAAAATAGATGAGGGAGAGGCCCTTTCAATGCCCTTATGTGCCCTACAGCCCTATTAGAAATAGGAGGAGAACCTTATCCTAACTTGAGCAAAGCGAAGATCTCGTTAACCTAAGATGAGATGAGGGGAGAGGCCCTTTCAACAGCCCTTATGTGCCCATATATTTTTGTTAGGAACAGGAGGAGAACCTCATCCTAACTTGAGCAAAGTGAACACCTCGTTAACCTAAGACAAGATAAGAAGAGAGGTCCTATCAATGGCCCAATGATGCCCCTACTGCCATGATAAGATTAGGGAGAGAACCTCATCCTAATATGAGCAAGACGAAGACCTGCGGTTACTTAAGGCAGAAGGAGAACCTCATCTTGATATAAACAAAGACCTTCGATTATCTAAAGTAGGAGGAAGAACCTCGTCTTGACGAAAGGATGAAGAGAAATCAACAAAATTGAACAAGAAAGGATAAACTCACACCAGCACAGGTAAAAAAAATCTCTGATTATGAAAAGATAGGAGAAAAGCTACTCTTTCAACAATCCTTCCAATGAAAGTCAAAGCAAAAGAGAGGAATCAAAATATCAATAGGCACTAAATTCAAAGAAAGCAAAAGGATGATCGAAGAAAATATTCCTTCATTAAATCCAAAGTTCATTACAAAGTGAAGGTCAATGAGACCATGTACAAAAAAAAAATGATAAGATGACATAGTCCTAAGGAGGCCCGAAATATTTAGACTTTGGGCTGTCAAACCCCGTCATTACAAGAGACTACTTCAGCCTAAGGATTTCATCCTCAAACTCCTTCTTATACAGACCATCTATATACATCCTGTTGGCATGTTGGAATTTGCCATCGAGCTTTCACCGCTGCTTTCTCAAAACATTAGACTCGATCTCTGCATCCCTGATGGCTTGCTGCTCGTACGATAGTTGGATCCTCAGCCGTTGAACCTTGGCCTTCTCCATCCCCATTGCTTCCAAAAGTTCACCCAGAGTCCTCGTTAGGGAGGCAACCTATTCTGGTCCACCACTCACGCTGGATTGATGACTGTCATCAAGTTATTTTTGGAGCCAGGTTACTTCGCTATTAGCAGCATGAAGCCTTTGCTCAAGTTAGGATATCCTCTCACTCCAACCTAACCGGTAGGTAGCATAAGTGAGCTCAACATCATGCAGTTGCTTCTGAAGTGTGAAGAACCTCTTCGATCAATCCTACTCATACCGAGCCTTGTCAAAAGACCATGGTGAGCTCCCCCTAGCAGATGGATCTTATCCTTCACCGCCTTAAGATCGGCTTCAAGAAAGCTAATCTTCGTCGTTAGTGCCCAAGATTTATCGCTGGCATTTTTCTTGAGCTCGGCGATCTCCTTCTCGAAGCTGCCATTCCGAATACTGAAGCTCACAGAATCTTTCATGTGTAGCTTTCGGAGATGGGTGACCTCAATCGTCGCCTTTGACGCATTCTTTCTGGATCCCCGAAGTTCGGCTTCTACCTTCTTCAACTTTTTCTTCAGGTGATGAATCTTGCTTTTTAAATTTTTTACTACGGGCTTCAAAGGGATACCTTGGGATAATAGCTCGACATCAGTTGGAGAAGATGGATCCTGACTACGATCGCTGGAGGGTTTTGAATAATATCCACCATGACACAAGTATAAAGAAAAGGAAGTTCATTTTCATTCCTCAAAATGTTCGAAATACATCAAAAGAAAAAAATAAAAAAAGTATAAATTTATAAAAGATCTTAGACCTTGGTTGGTGTAGAGGCAGGTGAGGTCGGTACATCCTTTGTGACGTCAGGCTTGGGAATAGACTTAGGAGCATCAGCTACAAGTTTGGGAGTGCTCGGAGCAGGTTCGATGGTGGGGTAAGCGGTGCTAGTGTTGGAGGGACTGGCTTCCTCACTAGGTTCATCTATCAGAAGGTCAAGGTCCACTCCAGGGAAGTTTTCATGACCCTCCTCATGCAGATCTCGAACCCCTCCAAGAAGGCTTCTTGGGCAAAGGCAATCTTGATGTCCTCCATTGCTTTGGAAGACTTCAAGGCTTTGACAGCCCTCTCCCTCTCGATGCTAATCTCCTCTTCAGCCTTCTTTCTTTTGTTGTTGGAGAGGGACAGGGCTGTCCTCAGCCCCACGGAAGCTTTTTCCTCTCTCCGTGACACCTCTCAAAGGTGCTCGACCTTTGCGGCTTGAATTTTTGAGGCCACCTTCAAACGGTTGACCACGGCCCGAACCCTCTCGACCTCCACTTGAACCTCATGCAGGGCTTTAAAAGCCTTGGCCTGGCGAAGATCAGCGACCTTCGAGTGGGCAACCACGTAATGCCCCAGCAACAAGACAAGCAGAAGTTAAGTCAGAACCTTAAAAGTGCACCCTTCATTCAAACAAGTTCAGAAAAATGGGTTACCTCGAGGTAGATGGTGAAAGACTTATCAAATCTCTTAGCATCCTTTGTCCCAACCATTTTTTTGATAATGTGCGGGAGGATGCTGCCCTTCATCAAGGATTGGACGATGTCCCGATCATCCAAAGAAGCTCGCTCCTGATTAGAGCCTTCACCACTCAAATTTTTGACCGCCCTCCTCATCCTTTTTCTGACTGTGTCCTTTTTTTTCTTCTTCTTCTCAACAATCTCGTGCTGCTCAGGAAGCAAGATGGTGACATCCCCTCAGGGTGAGATTAGAGTCGGTGCGGCTGCCTCGAACTTGAGGAAGGGCGTGGCTTGGATCGACATAGTCGGGATCGGCTCATCAATGCGAGCCTTCTTGGATATTTCTCTTTAAGGGACTTGAGCCCCTTGGATAGGCGATTTTGCTCCTCAAGAGTCATCTCTACAGAAGAAAAATCAGAGTTAGAGAAGGAAAGGAGATCATGCACAGTTGGCAGGTTGCAAAGGACTACCTATCAGATTAAGAGGATTAAGATCGAAGTTGAATAAGGTCTGATCCTCTAGGAGCTTGAAGATCGAAGGAGCTCGAAAGTTCTTCAGCTTGTTGGCCAAACCCCAATCCACTTTCTCAAGCCCAGGAGCTCGATAGACTGAGTTCCTTATTTCCCCCCAAGAAGTAAGTCCTAGTTCTATGGTGGTATAAGAAACAAAAAAGAATTTCTTCTTTCAATTATGAATAGAAGAAGGGGCACCCTTGAGCAACCCCTTCTTGCTGAACTGGGGAGACACGTATCACCAGTCTTTGGCAGTCGAGTGACATTTGAAAGTGAAGAAATTATGAAATAGGGAGATGGAAGGTCAAACGTCGGCCATAATACACAAGGACAGAAATCCTATGATAAACCTAAAAGAGTTTGACGCCATGGCAGTGAAGAAAATGTTTAAAAACTTGAACAAGTCAGTTACAAAAGAAGGTATCGACAGCCAAAATTTTGCTTGGAGGGTTTCAACATACAAGCAAGTTCGATAGGGAGGAGGAGAGCTGGCTCGATCGCTAGAGCCAGGAAGTTCAAGTTTGCAATCGAAAGAAATTCTGAACTGGATCCTAAACAACGAAAGGTCATCGGGATGAAGTTTACATGAAATGGTATTGGGAGCGAAGGATGGCCGAGGTACTCCTACAAGCTCAGGATCCTTATGAGGAAGGTCCATTAAAGCTAAATAAGCTGAACTTCTAGAATCGGTCGATCAGGACTCTTCAGAGGACATGAGGATCAAACTAAAATGGAGAAAATCCTCGAAAAACCAAAGAAAATAAAATTTAAGACTTTCTCAAGGAAACAAAGTGGGTAGAATGCCAAAAGACAGATATTCAAAGAGAAAGGTTCAAGAACTAATCTAAATTGATTGGGAAGAATGGAAAGATGGCAGGCTTGATGAAAAATGAAGGAAAGAATCCTAAAAAATTGAAAGAGTCAGCAGAAGATCCTAGTGCCCTGGAGCAAGAAGGGAGAAGGAAGCTAGAAGAAAGGAGAAGGAGACCCGGATGAAATGAAGCTCCTATGGAAGAAGAAGAGCTTAAATAGCCATTGGGATCTAAGATGGTTACGATTGCATATCTTCGCTGACCAACCTTGGGTTGATGCATGCCCCACTCATCATAGCGGCAGACTAGCAATGGGAAAAACCTTTATTGCACCATACCTTGAGCAGCACTTCGATAGAAATTTTGAAAATTTATCTTTTTAGGTCACCTCGTATTTAAGAATTTTCAGTGCCCACACATAAAGAGTCGGGATCAGCTGCTCTGTTAGCAAGAAAAGGAAAAAAAGAACTTCGACACTCATATTTCTTTACTCCCTTCATTCAAATTTTGAACTTGAGAGTGGGGTGACTTGTGTTGGGTGTGAACCCTTTCCTGCCGAAGTTCGATAGGATATCTGGCCATGAGGAAGCTCCATTCGATGATGATAGCCACATCGGACTCCGACCAATGAAGAGTTTATGCTCGGGCATCAAGACTATAGACCTCCAACCTGAATCCATCAATCGATCTTCTTTGTTCAGATTTCTAGCCCCATCGAATATTCCCAACACCTATGGGACATTATATATTTTGCTCAGATGAACTTGAATAGCGATGATAGTCGCTAGGCAGCTGAGTAACAAGTCTAATTATGGCTTGGTTAGGCCGACCTCGATGCTCTTTGAATTTTTTTCTAATAAAAAATCATCCAAGCTGATCAATATTGGACCAATGCCGAATCAATAGAACTCCTCTCCACACAAACTCCTACAATATACTAAAGGTGGCAGACCTTGGAATTTCTACATCGAGAACTTTGAACACACAGGCTAAAGGATCTCGTCTCTTTCATATCAACCTCCAGATGACCTTGAAAGCAGCCGAGCTTCAAAGGAATAAATAAGCAGATTCTCATCGAGCAGATCCCCTTCTGCTCCTTTGAGGCAAAATTTTTCAGCCGACCTCCTTCTAGTCGAACTCCTTCTGGACATCAGATGATTTTCTTTCCATCAACCCTCGTCCATCTAAACTTCTTTTATTAGCAGAGAGGAGACTCGTCATTATATATTTGCTCCTCAAGCAGATCTTCTTTTAGATTTCTTCAATAGAATTATTTTTGAATATTTGCTCCTTCAATCGGACTTCTTCTTCCAGCAGAATTACTCTCGGATTCCTCCAGTGGACTTCCTTCAGGATTTTTCTAGTCACAGAGCTTCCAAACTCCTTTCAGCCAAACTCACTGCAGTCACCTAGAAAGGCCTCCACGTCTACGCAAATCTAGTTATCCATATAGTATGAACCCACTTACACACATTCGATCCTGAAAGAGTCCGAACTCCTCTAGAATTGGTGAAACTCAAAGCTCTTCACCACCAGCAACGACATCCTCTGAACTTCGACTATCAAGTCCCAATGGACTGGCACATCATGACAACGGACAACATCCTCCATAACAAACCCCACGTGGCCCCGAACGACCCTCTACTAGGTGGTTACGGCTGTCACCATTAGTTTATTATAGGCTCCATCTATATAAGAGATCCTCCAGATATGTTTTCTCTCTAAGCTCCAAACTTTACTCAAAATCTCTTTGGATGCTCCATTTCTGTGGATAGAGAATTGACTTGACCGTCGGAGGGTCCTGCCGGAGCCACTGCACCTCCGATCTTGGACTTGTCTTGCAGGTGCCGAAAGTGGCCTCGTCTTCTCCAACTCCAGCCAATTCCAACGTCAACAATTTTTTGCACCAACAGACTTAATTTTCACTAACCCATTAATCCAAGGGTTATGATTGTTAGATGTGTGCCCTAGAAGCAAGATTGGCAAAACACTTATAATACACTTCTAAGGGAAATTTTATAATTTTGACTATAAATTAATAAAAAAAATATTTTCTATCATAGTATATATTTAAAATGTCTGTGATACATTCTTTGAGTTAACGATAATGATAATTCGTATTTTCAAGAGTTGAAAATTTAAGATATGAATTTTCATAATTAACTTATAAACTACTCCCGACCGTAGGATTATCACGAGGGTGGTGATCAATCCGGAAGGTTGGTAAATGATCACTTTCTTAGGATAGATGTATCTTGAATTTATGGTGTGGAGACACTGGAGCGAGAGTATAGGTAGTCGTTACAGAATGAGGGCATTGACCGTGATCAACTCGAGCAGTTATAAAAAAGTCTACCTTCTTGTCGATGATAGGCCTGATGCTACAGCAGTGTGCCTGGTTCTTTTTTCTGAGGTGCATTATCAGTTCAACTTAAGGGTGTTATAGTTTAACTATATCATAACTCGATTTTCTAGTCATTCAGAATCCTAAGGTGTATGTTGGCTATAGCATGTTCATTATAGAAATTGAATTACACCAATAGAAAATCTATCTGCCATGGTAGATGAGGAGCAACCCTATGATAATCATGATATGGAGTTCTTAAGCCCATGGCCATGATAGAGTGAAGATGATAAAAAGAATTTCTATTAGGGTTTCACAACGGACTCGAATCAAATGATTAATTCACATGATGGATGTTGGGTTTGACGAGTTCACCTTAACCCCAATCCTATCAGAGCTCAAGATAGAAGAACCCAAATCACATAGGTAGCTGCACAGAGAGGTTCATTTTCAGTTTTGATGAATTGCCACCATATACTGCTAGGTGTCACTCATCGATTTTCAAAGCAATTAGAATGATTTTGATGATCGATCATTCTAATTGTATGCATCAGAAGAGTTCTAATCCATGGAAAGATATTTCAATGATGTCGATGATAGAGATCACGACATATCTCATTACCATATGAAACTGAATCTAATTGAGTCACACAAACAAAGATTTAGATCTAGATGTCATCAATTGAGCTAATCTAATTCAATTCATTTGCATAAGATCCAATCAGGCTCAAGGTAATCATGCTAGCACATGATTGAGCCTGGCTTTCTGCTTCTATAATCTTTCTGATTCATCGCAACTGAGTCAAATTTGATTTGACTAATTCCTATATCTTGAATGAGTTTATTTTCATTTGACTAAAACCAGTCTAGGTTAGATTAATTATTGAAATTAAATCCATTCCTAGCAAAATTGGACTAGGGTCAAAAGTTGACCTATTTAAGAGAATTGAGGGTCACCTGATCAGATGCTTCTGAAAAATTTTTGTAGAAATTATTTTGATCTAATTTTTGGATAAGTGATAGAGCTCAAGTCATGCTATGGGTGTGCTAAATTTTGTGATTTATGGTAGAGTTTTGACTTAATTTTGATAGAGTTTGATTTGGATATCAATTGAGCTAATCTAATTCAATTGATTTAGATAAGATCCAATCAGGCTCAAGGTAATCATGCTAGTACATGATTGAGCCTGGCTTTTTACTTCTATAATCTTTCTGATTCATCACAATTGAGTCAAATTTGATTTGACTCATTCCTATATTCTGAATGAGTTTATTTTCATTTGACTAAAACCAATCTAGGTTAGATTAATTATTGAAATTAAATTCATTCCTAGTGCAATTGGACTAGGGTCAAAAGTTGACCTATTTGAGAGAATTGAGGGTCACCTGATCAGATGCTTCTAAAAAATTTTGTAGAAATTATTTTGATCTAATTTCTGGATATGTGATAGAGCTCAAGTCATGCTATGGGTGTGCTAAATTTTGTGATTTATGGTGGAGTTTTGACTTGATTTTGATAGAGTTTGATTTGGATCAAACTCTTAAGGGAAGAGTCCTAAGCACAATGGGCTCTTCCTTATCTACTCATGTTGCCCACTTTTTGAATCATTTTTGATGATAAAACTAGATGGGATCTGGTGAATTCACATGGAGAATAGGTCTTAGAGTCCCAATGATAAAATAAATTGGTTATTTGATCAAAGAGGGACTCTAGATGGCGCATAAGGCTTAAAACCCCTTCTCACACCATTATGGCATCAAACAAAATATTTTCCATGCCCAAGTGCTGTCACCATATGATATCCCATGCCCCCTCTATCCTCTCTCTCCCTCTCTTCTACATGCCTAAAAAGTTAGGCATAAATCTAAGTAGAAGGTCCAAGGCTCTTGGCACAAGATTCAGGATCTACATGACGATATTTGTGAGATGAATGGGCTGCCTTCAGAAATAGTTTTAAAGGATCTGTAGATCAGATTTAGATTTGATCCTTGGAGGAGAGTTTCATGAGGAGAAGTCATTCAGATCTTGCTCGAGTGAATATCGATAGAGGCTAGACATGTGCATGGCTCCTTCTAGAATTTCAAGAACCAATAGGATCATCTAGGATAATTAGATTACCCAACAAGATACTTAAAATTAAATTTGATTTAGTTTGATTTTTAATTTTTAATATCAGATCACCATGATTAGATCTGAGATCTCTTAGATCTAATCAGATTATAGAAATTTTTATAGAAAAATCTACTTTAGATCTGATTAGATCTGGATGATCCTGCGGTGGAAAATCAGATTTTCTTCAACTAATATCAGAGTTGTATTAGTAGTTATTCAGATCTTTTTTAAATTTAATTTAATTTTTATTTATGATTTAATATTAAAAAATTTTAGATGTCACATCAAATATGATTGGATCTAAAATTAAAAGTTAAAAATTATATGATTTAGATCTATAATGCATGAGATACATGACTAGACTAGGAATAGAATAGTTCTATGTGTAGTCTAGCATAATCATGTTGATAATTTGATTAAATATAATTTTAAATTTATTTTATTTTTATTTTTCTAATATTATAATTATTGTAACCAGATCTAAAAAATAAAAAATAATATTTAAAATTTTTAATTTATTCATATAAGATATGAAGGATGCATCCTTAGACTAGTTCAATAATTGTGAAGATTTTTGCATCTTTGCTAAGAGAATGTAAAGATCCGAGTAAAAAATAAGATCCTAATTTATTTAAAAATAAAATTTTTAAATAAATTGATTAAGTCTAATTATAAAATCTAACAAAAAATTTTGACTCTCTACAGAAAAATGTCTGCATCCAACCCACTAGCCCGTATCCTAGACACCCATAGACTGATCGGACCCAACTATAAGGATTGGCTCCAAAATTTTAAAATTATTTTAGCTTTTGAGAAGTTGACTCATGTGTTGGAATAGGATCCTCCCACTTTACTAGTCCATATGTCCGCTGATTAGAGAGCATCTTTGAAAAAATAGATGGATGAAGATAACAAAGCCAGGTATTACATGTTAGACTCGATGTCTGATGAGCTCTAGCACTAACATGAAGACATTAAGACTAACCACCAAATATTGGCTCACCTGTAAGAGTTGTTTGGTGAACAGAGTCGCATAGCCAAATATCAAGTCACTAAGAGACTTTTTAAGGCTTAGATGCGTGATGGGCAGTCGGTCCAAGATCATTATCTGATGATGATCAAAAACTTAGAAGAGCTTGAGAAGCTCGATGTCAAGTTAGATCAGGATCTATAGATTGATATAATTATGTAGTCTTTGACTAATGCGTATGGACAATTCATCATGAACTACCATATGCATAAACTTTAAAATACCTTGGCTGAACTTATGAACATGCTGGTTACTGTTGAGCTCTCTATGATAGATTCAAAGGGCTTAGTGCTTGCTGTGGAGTGAACTTCTTCCAAGAAAAAATCTTTTGGAAAGAAGAAGAAGTTCGTGAAGAAGTAGAAGGTGGATGGTGGGAAGAAGAAGGCAGAGGTGAAGAAGAAGGCCGCTGATAAGAAAAAATATTTTTATTACAACACAGACAACCACTGAAAGTGAAACCGCCCTCTTTATCTAGTCAGCCTGAAGAACAAGGCGGCAGATCCTTCTAATTGCTCGTTATAGAATCTAACCTTATGATTTTTTTTGCTTTTAGTTGGATGCTTGACTCTAGTTCTAGTGCTCACTTATGACTTTTATGAAGAATCTTGAGAATAGAAGGAGGTTGAGGGATGGTAAGATGATCCTACGCATCGAGAACGGAGCAAGAGTTGCTGCTATGGTCATGGAAACCTACCCACTTTGATTACGGTCAGGATTAGATGTAGTTCTTAGAGATTATTTTTTATGTGCCTGCAGCAAGCAGGAATTTAATTTCTATTTCATGTTTAGCACAAAAAGGCTATGTAATTAGTTTTCTTAAGGACCATTGTAATATTCTTTATAAAAAAAATAAAAGTGCAAGTGAATTTCTTATAAATGATCTTTATCAGTTATATATTGATGTTTCTATTTTTAATATCGAGTAAAATGTAAATGCCATAGGATCAAAGCAACCTAGAGATAGTCTAAATGATAGGTATCTTTGGCACCTTAGGCTAGGTCATATAGGTGAAGATAGGGTTAACAAATTGAAGAAATTCGAGTTATTAAGTTCGTTGACTTTCAAGTCATATCCGATTTATGAATCATGCCTTCATGACAAAATGACTAAGCTTTCTTTTATAGGACATGGGAAAAGGGCCATAGACCTACTTGCCCAAGTACATACTGATGTATGTGGCCCATTTGATCTACCGACCAAGGGCAATTATGTCTACTTTATCATCTTTATCGATGATCTATCTCGATATGGGTATGTGTATTTGATGCGACATAAGTCTGAAGTTTTTGAAAGGTTCAAGGAATTCAAACTTGAAGTAGAAAAATAAACAGAAAAACCTATTAAGGTTCTTCAGTCAGATCAAGGAGGCGAATAACTTAGTCAAAAATTTCTAGACTATCTTAAGGATAATGGTATAGTCTCACAATGGACTCCATTTGGATTGCCTCAACTCAACGAGATTTTAGAACAGAAAAATTAGACCCTATTAGATATGGTTCGATCCATGATGAGTTTCATGGACCTTCCTAAGTTTCTTTGGGGATATAGTCTTATGACTGCTATATATTTACTGAATAGGATTTTCTCTAAAATCGTTTCTACCATACCGTATGAGATATGACATGGTAAGAAACCAAATCTGAGTCATCTCAGAATTTGTGATTATCTGGCCCATGTCAAGAGACAATAGGCAGACAAATTAGAGTCTAGGTCCTTTAGAGCTCGATTTATTGGATATCCTAAAGAGTTATTAGGATATTATTTCTATCTTTCGAAAGATCATAAGGTGATTATGAGTTAAGATGCCATCTTTCTTGAAAAATATTTTATTCTAAATGGTTGTATCAGAAGACACATTAGACTCGAGAAGAAAGTCTTTGATGAGAAATGAGCTAAGGAACCTATGAAATCCAATTAGATTAAGCCAACGTAGACACTACCTCCTCTGTCTCATAGATCAAATAGAATTTTCCATCATCCTGAAAGGTACTTAGGTACTATCTTAGAGGATGTAGAGGAAATATTTCTCATAGAAAATGGGGTTCATGATGATAATCCCAAAACCTATGATAAGGCGATATCAGATATCGACTCCAAGAAATGGTTAAAAGCGATGAAGTCAGAGATTGACTCAATACATTCAAACCTAGTCTAGTCCTTGGTAGGTCCATCTGAAGGTATAGTACCTATTGGGTATAAATGGATCTTCAAGAGAAAGATAGGTGCCGATGGAAATGTAGAGACATTCAAAGTAAGGCTCATAGTGAAAGGATATAGTCAGCGTGAAGGCATTGACTATCAGAATACTTTTTCACCAGTGGCCATGCTCAAATCCATCCACATATTGCTTACTATTGTAGTCTATTTCGATTACGAAATATGGCAGATGGACGTGAAAATGACATTCTTAAATGGATATCTTGAGAAAGATATCTATATGAAATAGTTGCTAGGTTTTACATCCAGTGATAATGATCATAAGGTATGCAAGCTGTAAAGATTCATATATGAACTTAAGCAAGCATCTCGGAGCTGGAATGCTCGTTTCAATAATGTAATCAAATCATTTGAATTCATCAAGAACGAGGAGGAGTCCTATGTTTTTAAAAAAGTCAGTGGAAGCACTGTTGTCTTTCTTGTACTGTACGTGGATGACATCCTCCTAATTGAGAATGATATTTTCATATTGACTACAGTCAAAATGTGGTTGTCTAAGGAGTTCTCTATGAAAGATGTAGGAGGGGTATCCTTTATTCTGGGAATTAAGGTCTGTAAGAATAGATTGAATAGGATGTTGGATCTCTCATAGAAAATGTACATAGAGGAGGTACTGAAAAAGGTTCAGTGTGAAAAACTCTAAGAGGGATTTAGTATCCTTTAGACATGACATTCATCTATCAAAGAAGATGTGCCCTAGCATAACTAAGGAGATTGAACGCATAAGCAAGATCCCTAATGCTTCAGCAATAGGGAGTCTCATGTATGCCATGCTGTGTACATGACCTGATATTGCCCATGCTGTGAGTGTCACGAAAAGGTATCAGTTAAATCCACATGAAGAGCACTGGACTTCTGTGAAATGTATCCTTAAATACTTGAGAAGGACTAAGGATATGTTTTCAGTTTTTGGTAATGGAGAACTCCAGGTCCAAGGGTATACAGACTTGAATTTTATGTCCGACATAGATGATCAAAAGTCGACATCTGAAAGTCTATTTATTTGTAATGGTGGAGCTGTCAGTTGGAAGAGTTCCAAGTAGACGGTGATAGCAGACTCCACCATGAAAGTAGAGTACATCGCTACATCGGAGGCTGCAAAGACGGTATTCTGGTATAAAAAGTTCACCATAGAGCTCAGAGTGATACTATTAGATGTCATCCCTCTATACTGTGATAACAATGGTAACACAGGTCTAGCTAAGAAGCTGAGGTCTCATCAGAAATTCAAGTACATCGAGTGGTGGTACCACCTCATCCATGATTACCTTAAGAAGAGATACGTCGAGGTCAAGAGAGTTGACACTGCAGACAATGCAGCTGCTCCATTGATAATGCCATTAAGCCAGTAGAAGATCAAAGCCCATCTTGAGAAGATGGAACATAGATTTGTAGCCAATTAGCTTTAGGTCAAGTGGGAGTTTGTTAGATACGTGCCCTAGAAGCCAGATTGGCTAAACACTTGTAATGCACTTCTAAGGATAATTTTATAATTTTGACTATAAATTATTAAAAGAATTATTTTCTATCATAGTGTGTATTTAAAGTGTCTTTGATACATCTTTTGAGTTAATGATAATGATAATTCATATTTTTAAGAGTTGAAAATTTAAGATATGAATTTTCATAATTAACTTATAAATTGCTTTCGATCGTAGGATCATCACGAGGATGGTATCGATTTAGAAGATTGGTGTATGATCGCTTTCTTAGGATAGATGTGTCTTGAGTTTATGGTATGGAGACATCAGAGCGAGAGTATAGGTACTCATTAGAGAATGAGGGTACTGAGCGTGATCACCTTGAGCAGTCATAAGGAAGTCTACCTTCTCATCGATGATAGGCTCGATGCTACAGCAATGTGTCGATTCTTTGACCTAAGGTGCATCGATAGTTTACCTGAGTGTTATAGTTTGACTATACCATAACTCAGTCTCCTAGCCATTTGAAACCCTGAGGTGTATGTTGGCCGTAGCATGTTCATTTTCGAAATTAGATTACACCAATAGGGGATCTATCTACCTCGGTAGATGAGGAGTAGCCCGATGATAATCATGAGATTGTGTCCTTAAGCCCATGGCCATGGTAGAGTGAAGATGATAGAAAGAGTTTCTATTAGGATTTCATAATGGACTTGAATCAAATGATTAATTCATATGACAGATGTTGGGTTTGATGAGTTCATCTTAACCCTAATCCTGTCGGAGCTCAAGATGGAAGAACCAAAATCACGTAGGTAGCTACACCAAGAGGTTTGCTTTCAGTTCTGATGGATTGCTACCATAGACTAATAGATGTCACTGATAGATTTTTGGAGCAATTAGAATGATTTTGATGATCGATCATTCCAATTGTATGAATTAGAAAAGTTCTGATCCATCAAAAGGTATTTTGATGATGTTGATGATAGAGATCACGACATGTCTCATTACCATATGGAACTAAATCTAACTAGATTACACAAACAAGGGTTTGGATCTAGATGTCATCAATTAAGCTAACCTAGCTTAATTGATTTAGATAAGATCCAATCAGGTTTAATGTAATCGTGCTAGCACACGATTGAGCCTGGATTTCTCCTTCTATAATCTTTCTAATTCATCGCAATCAAGCCAAATTTGATTTAACTTATTTTTGCATCTTGAATGGATTTATTTTTATCTGACTAGAACCAATCCTAGTTAGATTAATTATTAAAATTAAATCCATTTCTAGTGCAATTGGACTAGGGTCAAAAGTTGACCTATTTAAGAGAATTGAGGGTCACCTGATCAGATGCTTTTAAAAAAATTTTTAAAAATTATTTTGATCTGATTATTGGATATCTAATAGAGCTCAAGTCATGCTATGGGTGTGCCAAATTTTGTGATTTGTGGTAAAGTTTTGATTATATTTTGACAGAGTTTGATTTGGATCAAACTATTGAGGGAAGAGTCCTAGGCGTAATGGATTCTTCCTTATCTACTCATGTCGCCAACTTTTTGAATCATTTTTGGCAACAAAATTAGATGGAATCTAGTGACTTCATGTGGAGAATAAGTCCTAGATTCCCTACAATAAAATAAATTGGTTATTTTGTCAAAGAGGGACTCTAGATGGCGCATAAGGCTTAAAACCCCTTATCACACCATTATGGCATCGCACAAAATATTTTCCATGCCCAAGTGCTGTCACCCTCTGATATCCCATGCCCCATCTATCCTCTCTCTCCCTCTCTTCTACATGCCTAAAAAGTTGGCATAAATCTAAGTAGAAGGTCCAAGGCTTTTGGCATAAGATTTCGGATCTACGTGACGATGCTCGTGAGATGGATGAGCTGCCTTCAGAAATAGTTTTGAAGGATCTATAGATCAAATTCAGATCTAATATTTAGAGGAGAGATTCATGAGGAGAAGACATTTAGATCCTACCTAAGTGGATACCGGCAGAGGCTTGGCATGTGCGTGGCTCCTTCCAGAACTTCAAGAACCAACAGGATCATCGTAGGATAATCAGATTACCCAATAAGGTACTTAAAATTAAATCTAATTTAATTTTAATTTTAATTTTTAATATCACATCGCTATCATTAGATCAGAGAGGTCTTAGATTTGATCAAATTATAATAATTTTTATAGAAAAATCCACCTCAGCTCTAGACGATCCTGCTGTGGAAAATCAGATTTTCCTTCAATGATTTGGGTCTTAAGATCTTCAATTCACAATCCAAGATCCTAATCTAACAATTCTTAATTCTTAGTTAAGTTTTGGATTGAGGACTAGGGTTCAGCATTTTAAAAATAATTTTTATATTTGTAAAATATTTTTATAATATGTTTCTACCAACCAAGTTGAATGTTTGATTCATAATCAATATGCAAATAAAATAGACATGAAACTACTTTAGACCTAAAAGAGAGGTTTGGGATGTGAAAAACTTGGATGCAAAGAAGATCTGGGCATGGTTCTTCATTTAGAGAAAAATCGTTGTGTCCTAGTGAGAGAAAAAGAAGGGAGAAGAAAGGGTTCTTCTCCAAGGTATTTTCTTGATCCCATCCTCCTCCTTTTGTGAGATAGACGTGAATCCCTTTACAAATCTCTTTATTCTTCTTCTTAATATTGAAGGATCCAAGGATTGAAGAAGAAGGTTCTAAATCAACCATCGAAGAAGGATCATCATAGTACTAGCATGCCGTGCTGATTTTCTATTATCGGACTTCAGATCTTAGATCGGGGCCTTGTGTGGACATGCTATAGAGGCTGAACAGGTGTATGGCTTAGAGCGATGATCTCTGTATTGGATCAGCAAGTTGAAGAATCTAACTTGCTAAGGTAAGGGTGATGCGATCTCCCTTTTGGTGCTAAATTAGATCTAGATTTGATCTAGTACTGCTTTGTTGTTGATTTGATTAACATCATCCTTTCTTGTTTTTATTTTTAAGATTTAGTAGCATGCTTACATCATGTGATAGGATCCTAGATCTAGGGCTATTTTATATTTTATTATGAATTAATATTATTGGTTCATCTCTTCTGGTGGATGTTTTTGAAAATATTTCAAAATTTGATTACGAAACCCTAGATCTATTTTCTTCAATTGGTATCAGAGCATAGATTCTTTAGTACATGATTTTTTGCATGTTTAGATTAATAATTTAGATTAGATCTAAGTTATAATCTATTATTTAAATCTAAAATTAAAAAAAAATAGATCACACGAATTGATTTAAAATGTTGTCCTACTCTAAAGTTTATCCCTTACAATATAAAGGTTATCCTAGTTCATGTAGATCTAATATAAATCATAAATGTATTAGATATAATTTAGATTTATTTATAATTTATTAGATTTAAAATTATTTAAATCTAAAAATAAATATTTTAGATTGTATGGACTGATCTTATAAGGTTGTCCTTCTTAAAGTTTATCCCTTACAGTGAAAAGATTGTCCAAGTACGTGCTGATCTAAAATATTAATCATAAAATTTTAAATTAGATCCAAGAGATTTTATAATTTGATTGAAAGAGTTTCAATCTAATTTTATAATCAAAAATATATTAGATTTGATTTAAAGTGATTTATGATAGATTAGAATTAAAATAGTTTTAATCTAGATTACATGAATATGTTTAGACTAGATCTAAAGTAGATTCATGTTATTTGCATATTGATTGTAAATCAAACATGCAATTGATTGGTAGAACCATGTTACAAAAATATTTACAAACATGAAAATCATTTTCGAAATGCCAAACCCAACCCTCAACCTAAAACTTAATTAAGAATTAAGCGTTGTTTGATTAGGATTAAGAATTGTGAATTGAAGATCCTAAGACACAAATCATAACACTTGGGTTAATGGGTTAGTGGAAATTAGTTCCATTAATTGGGTTAGACCTAGGGTTAGATTAAAGAATGGACTTAATTAGAGAATTGACTAAATCTAATCAATAGTTGTTATAGATTAGGTCAAGGATTCTCTAAATCAATTATAATAGTTGTAGTTGGTCAAGTCCATGTCTTTAACGAGAACCAAGATGGACTTGATTCTTGGCTATGCGGTCTAGCTTGAACTATTAGGTTGATCCAATCGAAACTAATTAACCAATTAGTGTCTAAGATAAGTCTGGCAATCCAGACCAGTGGTCTTTAATTGGTAGCCTACTTACCTAGCCATTTCTGATGGTGTCTAAGGCAAGATTAGGTAGACCCTCCCACCAATCTGACTTACCTGGCCTTCTTAGTAAAATTATATTTTGATCAAATCGCTTGATAATTCAAGCTGACCCATGTCAGCTAGGTAAATCAGTGTGACTGAATTAGAAGCTCCTAAACTAGCTTATCAATGGTCTCCCTTAATCTGACTTGGTGAAGTCAGTAGGAGGATCATGATTAAATGGTTCCTCTAACTCACTTCAAATTAAATTAATTAAATTCTATAAAATTTTTAAGTCCTTAAAAATAAAATAGTTATAGTGATAACTAGATCATAGCCTACCATTAAGTGGAAAATAATGAGTCCATTAGTTGGATAATCATTGGAGACCCAAAGGTCTGGTGCTTATCGGTTAATAGAATTATCACTCATAATATGATTTCTTAGTCGCATCTCTCAGAATGATGGTTAGACTGACCAATCAAAGTTAGGATTAATTGCTCATTGATTAGATGGACCAAGTATAGTCATGTTAATAGTTGGACCTAATCGGACCTTTTTAGTGGAGGCCAATGAAGGAACCAGATCTAGGGTTTCACGGGTAGATCTTGAAACCTTTTCAAGATCATGTAGCGAAAGATTTAAATAAATAAAATATTTATTTAAATAAATATATAAATATCTAGATCTTAGATCTATTATATGATCAAAGCATGATATTAAATCAAAAATTAAAATCAAACAAGAAAGAAAAGATTGATCAAATCAACCTAGATCTACACTACATCAAATACAGGTATGAAGTTAATAAATCGATCTATTATTTGAGAAAATTAGATATTCTAACTTACTGATCCAAGCTTGAGGATCAAGTCACGAGCTGCACATACGTCCGACCTCTAGGAGTTGTCCACACGAGCCCACGAACACAATCAGAGATCCTGATGCAAGAAATCAACACAATATGCTAGCACTGTGTTGATCTCTCTTTGACGATTGATCCGATGCTTCCTTCTTCGAAACTTGGATACTCCAAAATATTAAAAGAAAAGAGAAAGATTTGTAATGCTGAGACACCTCTTAAAAGCTCACAAAAAGGGAGGAAGAGATCTGGAACAAAAATCCTAGAAGAAGACCCTCTTCTTCTTCTTTGTTCTTTTTCTAGACACCTTGATTTATGTTTTTAATATCTCCATGACCCAAATGAATTTTTCTTTGATTTATCTACACCAAAGAGGACACTCAAGTATCTATAATCTAAAAAAAATTTAGCCAAAAGTTTCTTTTAAATAAAGAGATATGCAGAGTCCAAGTTAGGTTAAAAACCTAGACTAGGAAGGACCAAATAAGGAATGTTGTTGGGGCGCTAGGAAGGACCAAATAAGGAATGTTGTTGGGGCGTCCAACTCTTGGGCGCCCCCACCTTTTCCTTTTGCCATGGACCAACAAAGGGGGGTGTATAAAAAAGTTCTCTTTTACCATGAAAATCAAAGAAAATAAGGAAGGATGGGTCAGCACACTTATGGGAAAAGTTTTGGTTGACAAGGATTCTATCTCATAGAATCTTTAAGCAAAACTAATTCTCCTTTTGACTTGGTCTTCCAACAAACTTCCATATGAGAAAAAGGAAGAGACAAGGGAGGCATGAGAAACCTTTAGGCATGGAGATTACTCACATAAAAATACAAAGAGAAAAGGATGGGACGTGAGGATTAGGTGGCGCAAGGAATAGGGAGTCCTAGTCACACTAGGACTCCTATTTTGACTTGGTCAAATAAGGTCTTTTAACTAAACAAAAACAAGAGTAAACCAACCCAATTAAATAAGATCCTAACTCATTTAAGGACTTAATTTAATTTAATTTAATTTAATTTAATTTTAATTTAATTTTCTAATTAAATTAGAAAATTAGGTTGACCCGAGTCCTAGTTAGACTAGGACTAGTTCTTCCTTGCACTTGACTTATCCAATAAGCCATTTGAACTTGATCCAATGAAGCCCAAACTAAATGTAATTAAACCATATTTAATTAGACTTAATTTCAACCTACTGACTTAATCAAATTAAGCTAATTAGTAATTAATTACTAATCAATCCTCCTACAACACCTGCACTAGGTGAAACATTAATCATATTGATCGTTTAACGCTAAAATGATTCTAAATCTCTGATCAACCATTCGATCGAAATATGAACTCTAATGTGTGTGACCTCATAGGTCTGAACCTAAGCCAATAGCATAGAAATAAATTTTTGTATCAATCAAAGTGACCATCTAGCAATAATATTCGATGGTCAGATAGGTCGAAAGATGTAGAACATCATCCTTAGAACCCATGCGAATATAGTTTCCATATAATTCATCCCCTTGACCATAATGCTCGTAGGACACCTCAGAGTTCAACTATCAACTCTGATCAGGTTGTCCACATTATATTTCAAAATATCAAATCTATTTGATGGATTATCTTGACCAAGGTTATGATATATTGAAATACAGAGATACATTCTTCTCCAACTCTTGGAGTGGTCAATTCTATCTTGATCACACTCCAAATTCGCAAGTACTTGACTATGCCCAAAAGCCTTCCATTGCTAAATTAAAAATTTAGTTAGTCTAGTACCAAAGCATAATGAGTTGCTTGTAAGTCACTGAGGTGATCTCAAGTCTAAGGGATACTTATACCTATATCCCATCAAAGACATTTTCGATAGTAGAATACTCTGGAGTTGGTCACTTTCAATGACGATGTATCCATACATCTCACCTGCATGCCATACCAGTGTCTCCACACTTCTTGGTTAAGAAGACAATCAACCTATATGGCATATAGCGACCTATGCTCGATAGATACTGTCATCCTAATTAACAATTTATCATTTGGTCGTGAAAAAATTTAAGAACTAATCGATAAATCCTCTCTTTATTGAAACTAAATAGTCCTAAGGACTTCATCACAACAATGGAGTTTATTAGAAGATGTAAATTTATGATGAAAAAGGATGCCAAAATATTTTTTTATTAATTAATAAATCAATTATAATATATCAACCATCAATAGGCTGATGATTGGCTTTGGAACATAATTTTCAACAACTTCCACTTATCCTAAAGCCACTCGACACAATATCTAATACCCATCTTCGACTTATGGTTGTCAAACTTCTTGATTACCAGGGCTTTAGTGAAGGTGTCAGCTAGGTTCTCCTTTCCATTGATCTTCTGAAGGTTGATGTCACCACGATCCATAATCTCATGGACCAAATGGAAGCAGCACAGAATGTGCTTTGTCCGTTGGTGTGCCTTTAGTTCCTTTGCTTGAGCTATAGCGCCAGTGCTGTCGCAGTAGGACCGGACTGGACCATCAATGGAGAGTGCTACTCTAAGCTCGGTGATGAACTTTCTCAACCACAACTTTCTTTGCTGCATCTGATGCTGCCATGTACTCTGCTTCACAAACAGAGTTAGCCACTGTATGCTACTTAGAATTTTTCCAGTAGATGGCTCCACCATTTAGAGTAAACATATATCCCAACATACTTTTACTATTATCATGGTCAAATAGAAAGCTGGAGTCTGTAAACCCCACAAGCTTTAGATCTGACTCACCATAAACCAACCATTAGTCCTTAGTATTTCTCAAATACTTAAGGATGGTTTTAACCACCTTCTAGTTATTTTCTCTAAGGTTAGACTGATATCTGCTCACTACTCCTAGTGAGAATGCCATGTCTGGTCTCGTACATGTCATTGCATACATAATAGACCCCACTGTCGAAGTATATGGAATTCTACTCATATGCTCTCTCTCTTCAGGAGTTGTCGGACAGTCCTTCTTAGAGAGAGAAATTTTTTGGCCTATCAGAAGATAGCCCTTTTTAGAATTCTCCATGCTGAATCTCTTCAGCATAGATTTTATGTATGTGGACTGTGATATACCAAGCATCCTTTTAAATCTACCCCTATAGATCTTCATCCCTAGGATGTAGGATGCTCCACCCAAGTCCTTCATGGAGAACTGTGATGACAATCAGACTTTTATTTCTTATAGTGCAGGAATGTCATTCCTGATTAAGAGAATGTCATCCACATAGAAAATAAGGAATACCACTGCTGGACCATTTGCCTATTTATAAATACAGGATTCTTCTCCATTCTTAATGAAGTCAGACGTTTTGATCACTTTATCAAAATGCATGTTCTAACTCCAAGATGCTTGCTTTAATCCATAAATGGATATCTGAAGTCTGAATATCTTGGACTCATTTGTGGATTTGAACCCCTTAGGTTGTATCATATACACCTCTTCGGTTAGCTCTCCATTTAGGATAGCTATCTTCATATCCATCTTCCAGCTCTCATAGTCCAGGTGTGTAGCTATTACAAGCATTATTCGAATGGATTTAAGCATTGCCACTAAGGAGAATATCTTGTCATAGTCAATACCATAACATTGACGATACCCCTTGGCCACCAGATGGGCTTTATAGATCTCTATCTTTTCGTCTATGCCTCTATTTTTTTTGAATACCCATATACACCTAATGGATTTAACCCCTTCAGATGGGTCAACTAATGTCCATACATCATTGACCTTCATGGAATTCATTTCAGATCTCATGGCTTCTAGCAATTTCTTAGAGTGGGATCTCTGCATCACATCCATATAAGTGATCGGATCCACATCATTCTCATTGAGTTCGATGGAATCATCATCCTAGACCAAGAATCCATAGTATCTGTCCAGATGGCATGGTACTCTACCCGATCATCTTAATGGTGCCGGTTCACTAGACTTTGGATCTGATCTGATCAAATTTGACTTAGGTTCAACATTTTGTGTCAGACTTTCTATCTATTGAACTTCATCAAGTTCAACCTTAGAGGCAATAGATCCTTCACCAAGAAACTCTTTTTCCAAAAAGATTGCCCTAAGGCTGACGAACATCTTTTGTTCATCAGCATGGTAGAAATAGTATCCTTTGATCTCTTTTTGGTATCCTATGAATGTACACTTATCAGACCAAGGTTCATATTTGTCTGTAACTAATCATTTGACATAAGCCGGGCACCCCTAAACCTTAAGGTGTGAAAGTGCTGGCTTATGTCCTATCCATATCTCATATGGGGTTTTAACTACAGACTTACTTGAAACCCTATTTAATAGATAACAAGCCAATTCGAGTGCATATCTTCATAAGGATATCAACATGCTGGCAAATCCCATCATGGATCAGACCATGTCTAACAGAGTTCGATTTCTCTTTTCAGACCACTATTATGCTATGGTGTTCTAGGAGGAGTCCATTGGGAGAGAATCCCATTCTCTTCTAGGTATGTGAGAAACTCACCAGAAAGGTATTCTCCTTCTCAGTCAGATCGAAGAGTTTTAATACTCTTCCCAGTTTGTTTTTCTACTTTACTTTGGAATCATTTGTACATTTCAAAAAAATCTGACTTATGTTTCATCAGATAGATATATCCATATCTGGATAGATCATCTATGAAAGTGATGAAGCAGACATATCCACCTCTGGCACTTATGCTCATTGGTCCACATATATTAGTATGTACTAGACCTAAGAGCACATTGGTTCTTTCATCTTTTTCAATAAAAGGTGACTTGTTCATTTTACCAAGAAGACAGGACTCATAGGTTGAAAGTGATTCATAATCACTGACTACATGGATTTCCTCTTGAGTCAACTTGTTTATCCTATTCTTGTTTATATGACCTAGCCTACAGTGTCATAAGTAGATATCTGATACACTATCTAATCTAGGATGCTTGCCAGTAGAATAGACTACATTAACAAGTTGTGATAACATATATACATCATTGTTCAATTATCCATAGAAAGTAGTAACACCATTTACAATGACATTACAAACTCATTTCTTTATTGAAATTTTATAATTATTCGTGGGCAAAAGGCCTACAGAAATGATATTTAAAAAGAAACTAGGATAGAAATGACAATCACTAAAAATAACGGTATGAGATTCAAATACAAATTTCAAAATTTCTAAAGCTAGAACTGGAACTGATCTTCCATCTCCAACGTTCGGAATTTTAATCTTGCTCGAAACTTCTACTGACCTGCAATCCCTACAATAATTGCAAATATGGTAAGGGCTACTGATATCCAATACCCAGTCAATAATATCATAAATAGAGAAATTGCAAGGAGTTATCATATAAATATCTTGTCCAGCAACATCTTGCTTCTTTCTCTGCCTGTTCGGGTCCAGGGAGGCAATGTACTAACGATAGTTCCTCTTCTAGTACCCCCGCTTCTTACAAAACAAGCATTCAGTTTGACTCTTATCGGGCTTGATCTTCATGGTCTGGCCCTGCACTGATCTTCCAGGCTGAACTTGCACCTTCATTTTTTTCTTCTTGTCGTTCTTCTTTCCTTTCCTAAAGGGTCGAGAATCAAAAGATGAACCTCCCACTAAGTTCACCGACTCTTTATGGAACTGGTGATCCTTCTCAAAGTTTTGAAGTAACTCTAGTAAGTCGTGGTAGTTTACTTTAGGCTTTGTCATTCTGTAATGAGTAAGGAAAGGGAGATAGGACTTTGGCAGTGAGTTCAGTGTTGCATCATTCCCAAGTTGTTCATTCAAGGAAAAGTCAAGTTTGCTCAAGCACTCTATCAGCTCGATCATGTACAGTACATGATCAGTGATAAAGGCTCCATCTCATATTCTGGTGTTGAAAATGGTGCAACTAGTCTTGTGCCGCTCAACGTCATTGGGTGTGCCAAAAGAATCCTCCAACACTTGGAGCATTTTATTTGGCTGAGCGCTCTCAAACCTGCGACTAAACTTGTCACTCATCGCAGCCAGCATAATGCAGCATACCATGGTTCGATTATTGAGTCACTTCTGATAAGTATCTTTGACTATTCCACGTGCATTCGTACCTGGCTCCTCAGGTGTAGGATCCATCAGTACATATAAGATCCGTTAATGCTCCAGGATAATCTTCAACTTTCGATACTAGCAATCAAAGTTGGGTCCCACCAACTTATCATTATCGAACAACGATCAGAGCGATAGGGAAGTGGCCATGTTTGCACAAAGAAAAACCAAAACCTAATTAGTAATTGATTCATTAAACCTAAAGATTTGGACTTTAATCAAAAGGTTTCTTCCACTATTTTATTCTAATTGATAGCCTTTACCTCTAATTCGAGGAATTATCCTAATTTCTTAGTGGGTACTAAAATCCACAAAGACTGCACACAAGCCCAACTTTGGTTGGCCAACCCATGTACATCTAAGGGTAGGTTCATAACCAATTATTTCTTCAAATAATTTCTAGTAATTAAATTTTGCTCCAGCCCCTGATTAGTTGGCTTTGGCCTTCTCAGAAAAGGGTCCAGTTAGGTCCAACCATTAACATGACCATACTTAGTCCATCTAACCAATGAATGATCTAGCCCAACTTTGGTTGGCCCACCTGACCATCATTTAGAAAGATATATCAAAGAGATCATATAATGAATGATAATTCCATTAATCGATAAGCACCAAGCCTTTGGGCCTCCAATGATTATCCAACTGATGGACCCATTATCATCCACTTTAATGGGAGGCTATGATCCAGTTATCATATAACTATTTCATTTTAGGGATCTAATAATTTTAGAGAATTTATTTATAGAAGTGAGTAGGTCAGATTAACCAGCTTGTCATGATCATTCCATTGGCTTCACTAAGTTAGCTTAAGGGAGATCACTAACAGGCTAGTCTAGGAGCACCTAAATTAGTCACACTGATTTACCAAGCTGACATGGGTCAGCTCGAATAGTCAAGTGATTCAATCAAATCATAATCTCACCAAAAGGCCAGATAAGTTCAATCGATGGGAGGGTCTGCCAAAGCTTGCCTTAGACACCATCAGAAATGGCTAGGTAAGCGGGCTGCCAGTTAAAATTCACCGATTTGATTTACCTTAGACACCAACTAGTTTAATTAGTTTCAATTAGATCAACCTAATAGTTCATGCTAGACTGTGTAGCCAAGAATCAAGTCCATCTTGGGTCTTGTTAAAGGCATGGACTTGACCAACAACAACTATTGTAATTGATCTAGAGAATCCTTGACCTAATCTAAAATAATAATTGATTAGATTTAGTCAATTCTCTAATTAAGTCTATTCTTTAATCTAACCCTAGGTCTAACCCAATTAATGGACCTAATCCCCACTATCCCATTTAACCTAATATGTTATGATTTGTGTCTAAGGATCTTCAATTCACAATCCTAGATCTTAATCAATCAACTTCTTAATTCTCAATTAAGTTTTGAGCTGACAGTTGGGGTTCGACTTTTTGAAAATAATTTTTATATTTATAAAATATTTTTATAATATGGTTCTATCAACCAAGTTGCATGTTTGATTCATAATCAATATGCAAGTAAAATAAATATAAAATTACTTTAGGTCTAATCTAAACAGGTTTCTGTAATTGAAATAGTTTCAATAATAATCAATCATAAATCTCCCTAGATCAAATCTAACACATTTATTATGATTGAAATCAGATTAAAATATTTTTAATCAGATCATAAAATCTCTTAGATCTAATCTAAAATTTTATGATCAATATTTTAGATCAGCATGTACTAGGACAACCTATTCACTGTAAGGGGTAAACCTTACAGCAGGACAACCTTATGGCAGTCCGTGCAATCTAAAATATTTTATTTCTAAATCTAAAATTATTTTTAATCTATTAAATTATAAATAAAATTAGATCAAATCTAATAAATTTATGATTAGAGTCAGATCATCATGAACTAGGACAATCTTTTCACTGTAAGGGGTGAACCATGCAGCAAGACAACCTTATGGCAGTTCATGAGATCTAATTTTTTTTTAAAATTTTAGATTTAATAATTAAATTATAAATTAGATCTAATCTAAGAAATAATCTAAACATGCACAAAAATCATGTAACAAGAATCTAGGCTCTGATACCAATTGAAGGAACCAGATCTAGGGTTTCATGGGTAGATCTTAAAACATTTTCAAGATCATGCAGCAAAAGATTTAAATAAATTAAATATTTATTTAAATAAATATATAAATATCTAGATCTCAAATATATTATATGATCAAGGCATGATATTAAATTAAAATTAAAATCAAATAAGAAAAAAAGGTTGATCAAATCAACCTAGATCTACACTACATCAAATGCAGGTATGAAGTTAATAAATTAGATCTATTATCTGAGCAAGTTAGATGTTCTAACTTACTGATCTAGGCTTGATGATGAAGTCATGAGCTGCACATGCATCTGACCTTTAGAAGTCATCCACATGAGCCCACGAACACGATCAGAGATCCTGATGCAGGAAATCAGCATAGTATGCTAGCACTATGTTGATCTCTCTTCAATAATTGATCCGATGCTTCCTTTTTCAAAATATAGATACTCCAAAATACCAAAAGAAAAGAAGAAGATTTGTGATGCTAAGATACCTCTTAAAATCTCACAAAAAGGGAGGAAGAGATCTGTAACAAAAACCCTAGAAGAAGACCTTCTTCTTCTTCTTTGTTTTTTTCTAGACACCCTAATTTATGCTTTCAATTTCTCCATGATATAAATGAATTTTTCTATTATTTTTCTACACAAAAGAGGCCTCTCAAATATCTACAATCCATGAAAATTTTAGCTAAAAATTCTTTTTAAATAAAGAGATATGTGGAGTCCAAGTTAGGTCAAAAACCTAAACTAGGAAGGACCAAATAAGGAAAGTTGTTGGGGTGCCCAACTCTTGGCCGCCCCCACCTTTTTTATTTGCCATGGATGAGCAAAGGGGGGTGCACAAAAAAGTCCTCTTTTACCATGAAAATCAAAGAAAATAATGAAGGATGGGTTGGCGCACTTATGGGAAGAGTTTTGGCTGACAAAGATTCTATCTCATAGAATCCTTAAGCAAAACTAATTCCCCTTTTGACTTGGTCTTCCAACAAACTTCCATATGAGAAAAAGAAAAGGGAGGCATGAGAAACCTTTGGGCATGGAGATTATTCATGTAAAGATATAAAGAGAAAAGGGTGGGGCATGAGGATTAGGTGGTGCAAGGAATAGGGAGTCCTAGTCATACTAAGACTCATATTTTGACTTGGTCAAACATGGTCTTTTAACCAAATAAAAATAAGAGTGCACCAACCCAATTAAATAAGGTCCTAACCCATTTAAGAACTTAATTAAATTAGATTTAATTTTGATTTAATTTTCTAATCAAATTAGAAAATTAGGTTGACCTGAGTCCTTGTTAGACTAGGACTAGTTCTTCCTTGCACTTGACTTATCCAATAAGCCAATTGGACTTAATCCAATCAAGCCCAAACTAAATCTAATTAAATCATATTTAATTAGACTTAATCTCAGCCTATTGACTTAATCAAATTAAGCCAATTAGCAATCAAATTGCTAATCAATCCTCCTACAACACTTGCACTAGGTCAAACATTAATCGTATTGATCATTTAACCCTAAAATGATTCTAAATCGCTGATCAACCATCCGATAGAAATGTGAACTCTAATGTGTGTGGCCTCACAGGTCTGAACTTAAGCTAGTAGCATAAAAATAAATTTTTGTACCAATCAAAGTGACCATCTAGCAATGATACCTGACGATCGGATAGGTCGAAAAGTGTAGAACACCATCCTTAGAACCCATACGAATATAGTTTCCATATAATTCATCCCCTTGACCATAATGCTCGTAGGACACCTTAGAGTTCAACTGTTAACTCTGATCAGATTGTCCACATTGTATTTCAAAATATCAAATCCATCTGATGGATTACCCTAGCCAAGGTTTTGCTATATTGAAATACAGTGATATATTCTTCTCCAACTCTTGGAGTGGTCAATTCCATCTTGATCACACTTCAACTTCGCAAGTACTTGACTATGCCCAGAAACCTTCTATTGTAGAATTGGAAATTCAGTTAGTCCGATACCAAAGCACAGTGAGTTGCTTGCAGGTCACGAAGATGATCTTAGGTCTAAGGGATACTTATACCTATATCCCATCAGAGACATTTTCGATAGCAAAATGCTCTGAAGTTAATCATGTTCAATGATGATGTACCCATATATCTCACTTGTATGCCATAACAGTGTCTCCACACTCCTTGGTTAAGAGGATAACCAACCTATATGGCATATAGTGATCTATGCTCGATAGGCGCTGTCTTAATTAACAGCCTATCATTTGGTCGTGAATAAATTTAAAAACTAATCGATAAATCCTCTCTTTATCAAAACTAAATAGTCCTAAGGATTTCATCACAACAATGGAGTTCATTAGAAGATATAAATTTATGATGAAAAAGGATGCTAAAATATTTTTTTATTAATTAATAAATTAATTACAATATATCAACCATCAATAGGATGACAATTTGCTTTGGGACATAATTCCCAATAGCCAAAGCCAACTGATTAGAGACTAGGGCAAAATTAAAATACTAAAAATTATTTAGAAAAATAATTGGTTATGAACCAACCCTTAGATGTACATGGGTTGACTAATCAAAGTTGGGCTTGTGTATAGTCTATGTGGATTCTAGTACCTACTAAGAAATGAGGATAATTCCTCGAATAGAAGGTAGAGGCTACCAATTCGAGCAAAATAGTGAAAGAATCTTTTGATTAAAGTCTAAATCTTTAGGTTTAATAAATCATTTGCTAATTAGGTTTTGCTTTTTCTTTGTGCAATTATAGCCACTTTTCTTTCGCTCCGATTATTATTGGACAATGACAAGCTGGTGGGATCCAACTTTGGTAGTTGATATTGTAAGTTGAAGATTGTCCTAGAGCATGAATGGATCTTATACATCTTGATAGATATGACACCTAAGAGTCAGTTGCAAAGGCACGTGGGTCAGTCAGAGATACTTATCAAAAGTGGCTTATGATCGAACCACAGTACATTGTATTATGCTGGTGGCTATGAGCGATGAGTTCAGTCATAGGTTTGAGATAGCTCAGCTAAAAGACATGCTTCAAGTGTTGAACGAGTCTTTTGGCACACTCGATGATATTGAGACGCATAAGATTAGTTGTGCCATTTTCAATGCCAAGATAAGGGATGGAGATTCAGTCACTGATCATGTACTATATATGATCGAGCTAATAGAGTGTTTGAGCAAGCTCGACATTTTCTTACACGAGTAACTGGAGAAAGATGCAATACTGAACTTGCTACCCAAGTCTTATCTCCCATTTCTTACTCATTATAGAATGACAAAGCCTAAAGTTAACTATCACGGGTTACTAGGGTTACTTCAGAACTTTGAGAAGGATCACCAGCTCCATAAGGAGTGTGTAAACATAGTGGAAGGTTCATCTTCTAATTCTTGACTCTTTAAGAAAGAAAAGAAGAAGTGGTCCAAAAAGGTATAAGTTCAGACTGGGATATCTATGCAGGGCCAAACCAAGAAGCCAAAGCCTGATACGAGTCAAGTAGAGTGCTTCTTCTACAAAAAGTGGGGGCACTAGAAGAGGAACTATCCTAAGTACATTACCTCCCTAGATCCAAACTGGTAGAAAAAGAAGCAAGCTGTTGCTGGGCAAGGTATTTATATGATGTCTTTGCAATTTCTCTATTTGTGATATAACTAACTAAGTATTGGATATTGATAGCTCTTACCATATTTGTAATTCATTGGAGGGGCTGTAGGTCAGTAGGAGATTCAAATAAGATAAGAGGTTTCTGAATATCAGAGATGGAAAACTTTCTAACATTAGGAATCTTAAAACTTGTATTTGAGTCTCATACTACTATTCTTAGTTATTGACACTTTTGTCCTAGTTTCTTTTTGAATATCATCTTTGTAGACCTTTTGGCCAAAAATAATTAAGAAATTTTAATAAAAAAAAAATTTTGCAATATCATTTTGAATGGTATTACTATATTTTCTGGACATCTGAACAACAGAATATACATGTTATCACAACCTATTAATATTGTCTACTCCAGTGGCAAGCATCCTAGATTACATAATGTATTTGATATCTACTTATGGCACTGTAGGCTAGGTCATATTAACAAGAATAGGATAAACAGGTTGACTCAAGAGGGAATGACTCGAAGTCAGTGACTGTAAATCACTTCCAACCTGTGAGTCTTATGTTCTTTGAAAAATAACCAAGTTATCATTTACTAGAAAAGGAGAGAGAGCCACTAAGCTCTTAGGTCTAGTATATACTGATGTATGTGGACCTATGAGCATAAGTGCTAGAGGTGGATATTTCTACTTCATTACTTTCATAGATGATATATCCAGGTATGGATATATCTATTTGATGAAACACAAATCACATTCATTTGAAATATTCAAACAATTTCTAGATGAAGTAGAAAAATAAACTAGAAAGAGTATTAAAACTCTTCGATCTGACCGACGAGGCGAATACCTTTCTGGTGAATTTCTCACATATCTAGGAGAGAATGGGATTCTCTTCCAATGAACTCCTCCAGGGACACTATAGTATAATGGTGTGTCTACAAGGAGAAATCAGACTCTGTTAGACATGATTCGATCCATGATCGATTTTGCCAGCTTATCGATATTCTTCTAGGGATATGCCCTCAAATTGGCTTGCTATCTATGAAATAAGATTCCAAGTAAGTTTATAATTAAAAGTCTATATGAGATATGGACAGGGCGTAAGCTCGTACTTTCACACCTTAAGGCTTGGGGTTGCCTGGCTTATGTCAAATGGTTAATCATAAATAAACTTGGACCTAGGTCTAATAAGTGCACATTCATAGGGTACCCCAAAGAAACTAAAGGATATATTTTTTATGGTGCTGATGAACAAAAGATATTCGTTAGCCTTAAGGCAATCTTTTTAATAAAAAAGTTTCTTGGTGAAGAACTGTTGCCTCTAAGGTTGAACTTGAGAAAGTTCAATAGGTAGAAAAGCCAACACCTATAGCTGAACCTGAACCAGATTTGATCAGATCAAATCTAGAGCCTAGTGTACCTACACCATTAAGGCGATCCAATAGAGTACCCCATTAGTTGGATAGATACTATGATTTCTTAGCCTGGGATGATGATCCTATCGAACTAGATGAGAACGATGAGGATCCGATGACCTATATGGATGTAATGCAAAGATCTGATTTTGAGAAATGACTTGAGGCCATGAAATTCGAGATGGAGTTCATGAAGGTCAACGATGTGTGGACATTGGTTGACCCATCCAAAGGGGTTAAATCCATTGGTTATAAGTGGGTCTTCAAGAGGAAGAGGGGCGTAGAAGGAAAGGTGGAGATCTATAAAGCCCGTTTGGTTGCCAAGGGGTATTGTCAACATAATGGTATTGACTATGACGAGACATTCTCTTCTGTAGGAATACTCAAATCCATTTAGATAATGCTTTCAACAGCTGTCTTTCTAAATGATGAGATCTAGTAGATGGATGTAAAGATAGCTTTCCTAAATGAAGAGCTGATCAAAGAGATGTATATGATACAACCTAAGGGGTTCACATCTATAGATGAGTCCAAGGTGTGCAAGCTTTAAAGATCCATTTATAGATTGAAGCAAGCATCTCAGAGTTGTAAAAACTTCAGAGATCCATTTATGGATTGAAGCAAGCATCTTAGAGTTGGAATATGCATTTTGATAAAGTGATCAAAATATATGGCTTCATTAAGAATGGAAAGAATCCTACATTTACAAGTGGACAAATGGTCTAGTAGTGGCATTCCTTATTTCGTACGTGGATGACATTCAATTAATCGATAATGACATCATCGCATTGTAAGAAATAAAAGTTTTATTGTCATCTCAGTTCTTCATGAAGGACTTGGGTGAAGCATCCTATATCCCAGGGATGAAGATCCATAGGGATAGATCTAAAAGAATGCTTGGATTATCCTTTTCTACGTACATAGAAATTATGTTGAAGAGGTTCAGCATGGAGAATTCAAAAAAGAGCTATCTTCTGATAGGCAAAAAAAATTTTCTCTCTAAAAAAGATTGTCCAAAAACTCTTGAAGAGAGAGAGTGTATGAGTAGAGTCCCATATGCTCCGATAATGGGATCTATCATATATGCCATGACTTGTACATGATCAAATGTGGCATACTCACTAGGAGTAGTGAGTAGATACCAATCTGATCTAGGGGAGAACCACTAGAAGGCGGTGAAACCATTCTTAAGTATTTGAGAAATACTAAAGATCAGTGGTTGATCTATGATGAATCAGATTTGAAACTAGTAAGATTTACAGACTCTAGCTTTCAATTTGACCATGATGATAGTAGAAATGTATTGGATTATATCTTCTCTAAATGATGGAGCCATCTACTGAAAGTGTTCCAAGCATCATACTATGGCAGACTCTATATGTGAGGCAGAGTACATCAGAACATCAGATGCTACAAAGGAAGCTATGTGGCTGAGGATGTTCGTTACCAAGCTCAGAGTAGCACTCTTCCTTGATGGTCTAGTCCTACTCTACTACATAGCACTGGTGCCATTGCTCAATCGAAGAAATCGATGGCACGCCAGCAGATGAAGCACATACAACACCGCTACCACCTAGTCTGAAAGATCGTGGATTGAGGTGATGTCAACCATCAGAAGATCGATGGAAAGGAGAAAATGACTGACCCCTTCACTAAAGCCCTAGTGGTAAAGAAGTTCAACAATCACAAGTCGAAGATAAGTATTAGATACTGTATTGAGTGGCTTTAGGACAAGTTGGAGTTGTTGGAAATTATGTTTCAAAGTTAATCATCAACCTGTTAATGGTTGTACTACTTTATACTAGTAAATGATTTATTGAATAAAATATTATTCTAGCTTTTTCATTACAAATTCTACATCTTCTAATGAACTTCTTCTATTATGATGAAGTTCTTAATACTATTTAGTTTTAATAAAGAGAGGATTTATCGATTAGTCCTTAAACTATTCATGACCAAATGATATGTTGTTAATTAGGATGACAACATTTATGAAGTATAGATCATTGTATGCTATATAGGTTGGTTGTCTTCTTAACTAAGGAGTGTGGAGACACTGGTATGACATATAGGTGAGATATAAGGGCACATCATCACTGAACGTGACCAACTCTAGAGCATTCTATTGTCGAGAATTGCTCTGATGGGATATAGATATAAGTGTCCCTTAGACCTGAGATCACCATGGTGGCTTGCAAGCAATTCACTATGCTTTGGTGCCAAACTTTCTAAATTTTTAATTTAGTGATAGAAGATTTTTGGGCACAGTCAAGTACTTATGAAGTCAGTGAGTGATCAAGATGGAATTGACCATTCCAAGAGATTGGAGAAAATGCATCATTGTATTTCAGTTTAGCAAAATCTTGACTAAGATAATCCATCGATGGATTTGGTATTTTAAAACACAATGTGGATGACTTAATCAGGATTGATAGTTAAATTTTGAGTTGTCCTATGAGCATTTTGGTCAGGGGAATGAATTATACAGAAACTATATCCATATGGGTTCTAAGAGTGTTGCTTTACACATTCAACCTATCCGACCATCGAATTTCATTGCTAGATTATCACTTTAATTAGTACCAAAATTTATTTTTATGCTACCAGCTTAGGTTCAAACCTATGGAGTCATATACATAAAAGATCTCGATCTGATCGGATGGTTGATCAATGATTTAGAATCGTTCTTAGGTCAAACAATCAATATGATTGTTGTTCGACCTAGTGCAAGTATTGTAGGAGGATTAATTAGCAATTTGATTTCTTAATTGATTTAATTTATTTAAGTTAGAGAGTTGAGATTAAGTTTAATTAAACATGATTTAATTAGATTTTGTTTGTCTTGATTGGATCAAGTTCAATTGATTTATTGGATGAGCCAATTGCAAGGAAGAACAAGTATTAGTTCAATTAGGACTTGTATATACCCAATTTCTAATTTGATTAAAAATTAAATAAGAATTAAATATAATTTAATCTAATTTAATTAGAATTTTAGTTGGACTAAGATCTATTCTAATTGGGTTGAATTAGTTTTGATTTCATTGGGTTCAAATAATAAGTTGGACCAAGTCAAAACTAGAAGTCCTAGTATGACTAGGATTTCTTCATCTTGCGCCACCTTGCTTTCCATGCCCCTCCACACCAATTTCCTTGGAATTTTTATGAAAAATTTTATTTTTAGAGAGTATCCACATCTTTTTTATGTCTCACACCATTTTAGAAGGAAATTAGTTGTGGAATAGGTCAAAATAAATAAGTTGTTTTGACCTAGATCTCTATTGGATAGAGTTTGATACATCATCTTTTCTTATTTCTTTAAGGCACCAAACTACCCAATTTTCCTCTAATTTTTTCAAGAAAAATAGAAGACTTATTTGCACATATTTCCTAGAGTCCACTAAAAAAATTAAGGAGGGGACACCTAAGAGTTGGGCCCTAATCCTTGCTTAATTTGGACCTGCTATTCTAGGTATTTGATCTAGATAAAGACTCTATCATAACTCTCTATTTAAAGAAAGTTAGAGTGCAAGCTTTTTATAGTTTTAGACCTGAGAGAGAGGTTTGGGACATGGGAAGCTTGGCTGCAAAAAAGATCTAGGTGTGGTGCTTCATTAAGACACAAGCTATTGTGTCCTAGTGAGAGAAAAAGAAGGAAGAAGAAAGGGTTCTTCTCCAAGATTTTTTCTTAATCCCTTCCTCCTTTTTTTGTGTGATTTTGAGAGGTGAATTCCCTCACAAATCCTCTTCCTTCTCTTTTGAATATTGGAGGGTCCAAGAATTCAAGAAGAAGGTTCCTAATCAGCCATCGAAAAATGATCAGCATAATACTAGCACACATGCTGTGCTGATCTCCTATCATCGGACTGTGAATCATGCATCAAGATCTTATATGGATAACCTGTAGAGGCTAGACATGTGTGCATCTTGGAGCAATGACCTCAGCCTTGGATCAGCATGTTAAGAAATCTAACTTGCAAAGGTAAAGGTGATACGATCTCCTTTCTATTATCTAGATTTGATCTAGTACTACTTTGATGTTGATTTGATCAACATCATTCTTTCTTGTTTTTATTTTCAGATTTAGTAGCATGCTTAAATCATGTGATAGTATCCTAGATCCAGGGCTCTTTTATGTATTATTTATGAATTAATATGATTAGTTCATCTCTTCTGCTACATGTTTTGAAAAGGTTTTAAAATCTGATCATGAAACCTTAGATCTGTTTCCTTCAATTGGTATCAAAATATGATTACTATTTTAATCCACAAATGAATATGTTTTAAATTGGTATAACATATTTTAAATTGCTATCATATTTATGGATTACATTATTTTAGGATCCATTCATGGTTACTATATTCCAATTTCTTTCATGTTCAGATTTTGCAAGCTAGAGTCGGTAAAGATATAACCCGACACACTACATTTTTTGATTTTGCCACCTTCCTAGCCTTAGCCCGAACCATCTTCTTAGAGCCTCTAGAGCATCTTTTTTTAGGATGCAAGGACATTTTTTATAGAGCCTTAGCTCCCCCTAGCAATCCACTTTTTGATAGATGTACTTGTCAAACTCTTTAGTCTTTTTGTTGTTTGCCCTCAAAATATACATCTTTTTGTAAACATCACTTGAAATCTATGAAGATCAAACTTTAATGATATTTTTGTGTCTAGTTGAGTGAATATTTAGTTTGATTGATATTTTGATGCTCACATTTTTGTGTTTTGCTTAATTTGAAAATGGCTTTGTTTGCAAAACTAAGGGGAAGAAAATATAAAAGAAGAAATTAGTTAACTAAAAATGCTTTTGAATTTAAAAATCTGAATTTGAAAGTTAGAGAATCTAAATTTAAAGATTAAATTCATGTTGAATGTGCTTAATTTGAAGGAACAAGAAAGAGAAAAGTTGCAAAGTAAAATTATTCAACAATAATTAATAAAAATAGGAAAAGAAAAAATTATTAAAATATTAAAAAAATAAAATTTTTGGTATTTAATCTCAAAAATAGGGGGAGAAATGCATTTTGTGCTTTATCTTGATTTGATTGAAAATTTTGATTAATTTGCGTTGAGAAAAATAAATTTTGATCTTAAACTCTCAAACAATTGCATTATACTTTTCTTAAGTTGAGCTTTCATGTGCTTTTTGATCACTTAATTTGATTTGCTAATTTAATTGTCTAATTATTCTTGACAATTTATTGGGGTTAAACTAAATTTAAAATATTTCTCTATCTTGCTTCGAGAAATAATTTTGAAACATACTTCTAAATCTAAATATGATACTAATTTTTTTTATGAGCATTTAGAAATTATTATACAATTACTTATATCAAAGTGACTTTTGAAAAATACTTTGCAACAATTTTTTACTATTCAAGAAATGAATTTGAAAAAGTGATTCTCATTTGCTTTGCCAATATCTATTAGAACTATTGATTTGCTTGATATATTTTTGATACATATCTTTTTTAAATTTAATTGATTGATTTTTTTAAGAGATAAATATTAAAGTAAATGTTATGCTTGATTTCACTACTCAAGTCTTTAAAAGCTCTACTCTTTCTGAACTCTTAAAGGTCAAAGTACTTAAATCTAAAAATCTGGTTAATGAGACTGTTTTCAGAAATGGGAGAGGTATGATTGAAAATCTGGTTAAAGAATCCAATTCATTCAAAAAGGGGGAGAGCTATTTGAATTCAAGTTAATTGTTGAAAAGAAAGCAATATTTTGAATATTTTTTTATCAAAAAGACATGTTTTTGAAAAGGGTAGATGTGTCATAAGTTCTGACTTCGATACTTCTCTCATTTTGATATATTCTTAAATTTAATCTTATTGATTTTGATGATCATTCTAATCTTTCCCATGAGCTTTTTGATGCTGTCAACCATGACCGAACTCCAACAGGATTGTTCTCCTACTCCAATCCAATTTAAGGAGGTTGACCTTTAGTCCATGTATGCTGGATGACCTTTTCAAAACTAGAAGTCTAAAGGCTTGACTATCCCTATAATTAATTAAATCATAAATTACTTTAGATCAAATCTAACATATTTGTATATGCCAACCTGTATGGTATTTAACAACTAATTTTTCTAGACTTACCTTAAACACCAACTGGTTAATTAGTTTTGATTGGATCAGCCTAACAGTTCATGGTAGACTGCGTAGTCAAGGACCAAGCATTTCAAAAATGATTTTCATATTTGTAAAATATTTTTACAGCATGGTTCTACCAACCAAGTTAAATGGATCTCTAAAGCTTGCACACCTTGGACTCATCTATGAATGTGAACCCCTCAGGTTTATCATATACATCTCTTCAGTCAGCTCTTCATTCAGAAAAACTGTTTTCACATCTATCTATTAGATCTCATAGTCTAGATGGGCAGCTATTGCAAACATTATCTGAATGAATTTCAGCATTGCCATAGAAGAGAATGTCTCGTTATAATCAATACCATAATATTGACGATATCCTTTGGTAACCAGATGGGCTTTATAGGTCTCCACCTTTCCATCTATGCTCCTCTTTCTTTTGAAGACCCACTTACACCTAATGGGTTTAACCCCTTCGGATGGGTCAACCAATGTCCATACATTATTGATCTTCATGGACTGCATCTCAAATTTCATGGTCTCAAGCTACTTCTTAGAATCACGTCTTCGCATTTCATCCATATAGGTGATTGGATCCTCATCATTCTCATCGAGTTTGATAGGATCACCATCCCGGACTAAGAAATTATAGTATCTATCCAATTGTTGCGATACTCTATCGGATCGTCTTAATGGTGTAGGTACACTAGGCTCCTAATTTGATCTGATCAAATTCGATTTAGGTTCGACTATTGGTGTCGGCTTTTCTACCTATTGAACTTTCTCAAGTTCAACCTTAGAGGCAACAATTCCTTCACCAAGAAACTTCTTTTTCAAAATGATTGTCTTAAGGCTAACAAACACCTTTTGTTCATTAGCATGGTAGAAAATATATACTTTAGTTTCTTTGGGGTATCTTTTGAATGTGCACTTGTTAGACCTAGGTCCAAGTTTACATGTGATTAATCATTTGACATAAATCGGGCACCCCCAGACCATAAGGTGTGAAAGTACTAGCTTGCACACAATCCATATCTCATATGGAGTTTTAATTATAGACTTACATGAAATCCTATTTAACAGATAGCAAGTTGATTCAAGTGCATATCCTTAGAAGGATATCGACAAGCTGGCAAAATCCATTATGGATCGGATCATGACAAATAGAGTCTGATTTCTTCTTTTGAACACACCATTATGCTATGGTGTTTTCGGAGGAGTCCATTGGAAGAGAATCCCATTCTTTCCTAGATATGTGAGAAACTCACCAGAGAGGTATTCACCTCCTCGGTCAGATCGAAGAGTTTTAATATTTTTTTTAGTTTATTTTTTTACTTCATTTTGGAATCATTTGAATATTTCAAATGAATCTGACTTGTGTTTCATCAGATAGACATATCCATACCTAAATAGATCATCTATGAAAGAAATGAAGTAGAAATATCCACCTCTAGCACTTGTGCTCATAAACCCACATACATCAATATGTACTAGACCTAAGAGCTCAGTTGCTCTCTCACCTTTTTTAGTAAAAGGTGACTTGATCTTTTTCTAAGAAGACAAGATTCACTGATTAGAAATGATTCACAATCATTGACTTCCAGAATTCTCTCTTAAGTCAACCTATTTATCATGTTCTTATTTATGTGACCAAGCTTACAATGCCATAAGTAGATATTAGACATATTATTTAATCTAGGATGCTTGTCAGTGGAGTAGACTATATTAATAGGTTGTGATAACATGTAGATTCCATTGTTCAGATGTCCAGAAAATATAGTAATACCATTCAAAATGATCTTACAAAATTTTTTTTATTGAAATCTCATAATTAATTTTGGCCAAAAGACTTACAAAGATGATATTTAAGAAAAACTAGGACAAAAGTGACAATCACTAAGAATAATGATATGAGACCAAAATACAAGTTTCAAGATTCCTAATGCTAGAACTAGAGCTAGTCTTCCATCTCCAACATTCAAAAATCTCTCGCCTTGCTTAAATCTCCTCCTGACCTACAACTCCTCCAACAAATAGCAAATGTGGTAAGGGTACCAGTATCCAATACCTAGTCAATTATATCATAAATAAAAAAATTGCAAGGAGTTATCATATAAATATCTTGCCCTGTAATAGCTTGCTTCTTTCTCGACTTGTTTGGTTCTAGGGAGTCAATGTACTGAGGACAGTTTCTCTTCAATGCCCCCGCTTCTTGCAGAAGAAGCACTCTGCTTGACTCTTATCGAGCTTGGGTTTCTTGGTCCGACCCTGCACAAATGTCCCAGTCTGAGCTTGCACCTTCTTACTTTCTTCTTCTTCTTCTTCTTCCCTTTCTTAAAGGGTCGAGAGCCAAAAAATGAACCTCACACTAAGTTCACTGATAAGTGGTAAAAATATACTAATAAAAGTATTAAATTATAAAATAAATTAAATTATTTCTTTAGAAATTGATACTTTTATTAATCTTATGTAGGAAAGAAGGCCACCAATGTGAAGATCTTATTTTTCTGATTCAGATGAAATAAATTTCAGGCAAAACGGACTTCAAACGAGCCCAGAATTGAATTTCAAAAAAAAAAAAAAAAAAAAAAATTGGTTCAGTTCAAACCATCAAGGTTCGGCCCGTTCGACCAATAGACCGACCCACTGATGCAATGCTGACGTCAGGATGACGTCAGCATTTTTTGCGGCGCACGGTGGACCATCTGAAGGGTATTTTCGAGAATTTCACAGCAAGAAGCGCGCTCTGATTGGCTGAAGAATGCGGCGGTCCATGCAACACCGGCTCGCGCATGGTCCACGGAGGGCAATTTGGGAATTCTGGCTGATCCAACGGGCGGTTTTCACTGAAGCTTGATCGGACGGTCGAAAGAAGGCGCTGATGGACGGCATCCGCAGCTCCCGATCGAGATCCAACGGCTGAGATTCATCCCGACGTTAAACTAAAGATCAGAAGGCTTCTTTCAACGTGATCGGATGGCCCAGATTTCGATCCAATGGTTGATCCAATGGCTGGCATTAAATCCTGACTTGATCTGGGTTATTTTAAGGGGATTTTTGAGTGGATTTTTGGACCGTTTGATCAACATCCAATGGGCAGAATTACCCAGATCTTAATTTGAGTTATTTTGGGAGTCTTAAACCTAATTTTTGATGGATTTTTTGGGGGAAATCAAACTCTTTATCTATAAAAACCTATTGTTGTCGTGAAAAAAAAAAAAAAGAATAGAGGAAGAAGAGAGAGACAAGAGAGAGAGACGGGGAGAAAAGAGAGAGAGGAGAAAAGAAAGAGAGAGAAAGAGAGAGGAGAGAGGTAGAAAGAGAAGAGTGATTTGTAAGAAAACCAAAAAGGGTTTTTGATTTTTTTCGACGATCAAGACATCGATCAAGGAGCCTCTTCTTCTTCGCCAAGTTCTCCACATCAAGAGCAGCAGACAATCAATTTCAGCAATCAAACAGTCTAATTTCTCTATGCTTTTTATTTTATTTGCTATTTTTGAACTTGTTATCATGAACTAAATTTTCTTTTACTAAGGCTAAGGTGTAGCCACTCTTTTGATGCAATATTCAGTATGATTTATTTTTAAATTTTATTCATGAGGAGTATATAAATCTGATCTTAATGCTTTTAGATTACTGGCCATCTTCTAATTGATCTGATGAACATAGATGTTACGGACCAAGTACATCTATGTTAATGCTTCTTGATTATATACCTTGTATTATGAATCAAATTAGAATTCATATGCATGCGGGAATTTTAGTGCGCTTTGGACGCAGCGTATTTTAATTAGAGGGTTTCACAAAACCTAATGCATTAATATTTATTTAAATTACACCTGGACCAAAGGATAATTAATAAATATTAATAGTTTTGCTATGCCTGGACCAAAGGGATAGTGAATAAATTAGGAGACTCCACCGTCACATGAAATAAAATTAATCTAAAAATCTGAATATTGTATTGACTGAGTTGGTGAACCGATTGCCTTAGTAATCCATTGCTCTTGAAGTTTAAAACCCTAATAATTTACACTCTCTCTATTTTAATTAAAAATTTTTAATTATTTTTTTTATTTTTTCTTTAATTTCTTATTCTCATAAATCGATCTTCTAAATAAAGCATAGGAAAGAGCTTTTCAGTACTTATTTTTCCAATCCTCTAGGGATGATACTCTACTCATTCACTTTATTACTTGATCGACTGGTGCACTTGCCATAGCTATAAATTAGCACGCATCAAGTTTTTGGCACCGTTGCCGGGGATTGTGTCTAAAATAATATTAAAATTTTGATCCTAGCTTTACTTTAGAAATTTATTTTTAATTTTTATTATTTAAAAAAAAAAATTTTCAGTGCATGACACGTACTGGACATAGTAACTTACTACCTTTAGATCCAGAAATTGAAAGGACCATTAGAAGACTACAACAAGAAAGAAACATGGCAGCTGAAGATCCTAACGACATCAATCTAGGATTGGATATGGCGACTGAAGGACAGCATGAAGCTATTCGACCAGTACATCATCCATTAAATGATTACATCACACCATCTGTAGCCGATGCAGCTTCGAGCATCAGGAGACCGCCTGTACGAGCAAACAACTTCGAAATAAAATCGACGATGATCCAGATGATTCAATCAACTGTCCAATTCAGTGGACACGTGCATGATGATCCGAATGCCCATATTTCTAATTTTCTTGAACTTTGTGATACTTTTAAAATTAATGGGGTGTCGGATGATGCTATTAGATTAAGGTTATTTTCCTTTCTCTTTATGGGATAAAGCTAAAAAGTTGGCTTCATTCTCTTCCTGCAGGTTCTATCACAACTTGGGATGTCCTAGCCCAAAAATTCTTAGCCAAGTACTTTCCACCTTCCAAGACTGCCAAGATGCGCAACGATATCACTTCTTTTATGCAGATGGACATGGAGACACTATATGAGGCTTGGGAGCATTTCAAGGAACTGCTGAGGAGATGTCCACATCATCAACTATCCGTATGGCTTCAGGTACAAACTTTCTATAATGGTTTATCTCCTACTAATCGATTCTATGATTGATGCAGCAGCAGGAGGAACCATTAATCAAAAAATGGAGGAAGAAGCCTTTCGATCTGATCGATGAGATGGCATCAAATAGCTATCAATGGCAGACAGAAGCGCATGATGCCAAAAAGACTAGCAGCTGTGCAGGGAGTAGATTGCGTGCCAACCTTACTAGCTGAAATTGCAGCCCTTAGAGCCGAAGTCAACAACTTAAAGGGAACAGCTATGCATGTTCAGAGCATTACTTGTGACCTGTGTGGAGGAGGACACGATACGAGCAATTGCCAGACAGGTAATCCTTTTGCTAAAACAACTGATACAGCTAATTATATTGGTAATTTTTTTCAGGCCGCAACAAAACAATCCCTACTCCAACACATACAATCAAGGGTGGAGGCAGCACCCAAATTTCTCATGGAGCAATCAAAATGCAGCACAACAGCCACCCCCGGGATTCCAAGTACCTGAAAAGAAGTCCAACATGGAAGAGCTGATGGTCAAATTTATGCAAAACCAAGAAGCAACTATAAAAAATTTGGAAGCCAAACTTAGGCAGGACCAAACAGCAGCAATTCGAAACTTGGAGATGCAAATAGGTCAAATGGCTAAGATAATCTCCGAGAGACCTCAAGGATCCTTGCCAAGCAATACGGAGACAAATCCAAGGGAGCAAGTCAATGCTATCACCCTAAGAAGTGGTACAAAGCTGGAGGAGCCACATCAGAAGAAAGAGACTGAAGAGCCAACTACAAATAAGGAACCATCAACTCTAAAATTCGTCAGTCACCAAAACAACCAGCAGATGGATGGTCTCCAGGTATACGGATTTGCTGATCCAAATGTGAAGCCCTACGTGCCGCCACTACCATTCCCAGAGAGACAAATACAGCATCCAGATAAGAAATTTTCTAACTTTTTCAAAATTTTAAAGAATTTACATATTAATATTCCTTTTGTAGATGCTATTACTCAAATGCCCAGGTATGCCAAGTTTCTCAAAGAAATCTTAACAAATAAGAAAAAGCTGAAGGAGCATGAGAGAATAAATTTGAATGAAGAATGCTCAGCAATACTTCAAAATAAATTACCACAGAAGCTAAAAGATCCAGGGAGTTTTACTATCCCCTGCATTATTGGTGATTGTAGTTTTGATAAAGTTTTATGTGATTTAGGAGCAAGCATTAATCTCATGCCTTTTTCTATTTTCAGGAAGCTGGGTCTAGGAGAACCAAAGCCTACCACTATTACTCTTCAATTAGCCGATAGATCCATTAAATATCCAAGAGGTATAGTGGAGGATGTCTTGGTAAAGGTAAACAAGTTTATTTTTCCTGTTGATTTTATTATTCTTGATATGGAAGAAGATTATGATGTACCCCTTATTTTAGGGAGACCCTTTTTAGCTACTGGAGGAGCTTTAATAGATGTTCAACAAGAAAAATTAATTCTTAGAGTCCAAGATGAACAAGTTACTTTTAATGTTTTCAAAGATACTAAACATCCTGATGATAATCAAACTTATTTTCTAATTGATATTATTGACAATTCCATTATATGAGAATTCTGTAGAAAATAGGTTTGAGACTATAAAAGCGAGCAATGTCAAATTGAAAGAGGACTCGATCAAACATGAAAGTATTCCAATTGAAGTGGCACCAGATTGATCCACTTTAGAACTCAAAGAAAGTCAAGCTGAAGACTATAAATCAGAACTACTAGATAGGTTGTTTCTTTTCTTTTTAGTTTTGATCATTTTTCTTTTCTTTTATTTTTTAGTAATTTGTTGTTGCTCTTTTACTGCTCTGGTGTGTATTTTCAATTTTGCAGAAAAATCAATGAGAACTCAAGCAAAATTTCAAAGCTCCAAAGAACCAGACTGAACCAAATCAGGTGTATTCCTTCCTATCCTTTATTGCACCCTTTATTTTTCTTTCTCCTTTAAGACAATGTAGAATAAGTTAAAAAAAAAAAAATCATGTGTCAAGAAGAAAATCTTGAGCAAGATAAACTGGATAAGTGATAAAAGATAGAATTATTTGCTAATGAATGTAATGAGTTAAAGAAGTAGATTAGTTGGTCAACTTTTAGCAGCCTACTTAGGTCATTAAAAGATTATTAGCACTTTTAATTGCACATGCACACTAACAAGGCAAAGTAGGTATTGATTATAAGGCCAACTGAGGATTCAATTATCACTAAAAATTGGATAATTAATATACATTCTAATCAAAGAAACTTGAATTTAAGGAAAGAGCTACCTGCCTATAAATAAAGTGCAAAAGATAGAGTATATGTGGATTGCCCAAAGCCTAGTAACTGGTCTCTGCACCTAGGTCAAGTGTGAAAATTCACGTAAAATGGTGAAGGAAAGGCCAGGATGCTCAGCACAGTAAAAAAAAAAAAAAAAAAAAAAAAAAAAAAAAGGCAGTGTGAAAGCTACCTTAATTCATGAGTATAAAATTGAGAATGTATAGAAAATTGACCAAAATAGGTGATAAGAGAGGATACTTTTGTTCTTTTAATTTAATACTGAAATGCTAAAGTTAGTCATCACGAACACAAGTGCTATAGATCTTTGATGTACTCTAAGAAAGTTTTTAATTGTATTGACTGAAAAATTTGCTTCTGAAGCTCAATGCTTAGTTAGCAGTATTTTCTAAACTTTTTGACCTTTAATCCTAGATTTTATCTTTGTGATGGATAATCTTATTGAAACATGGTATTAAATAAAACATTGCTAAGGGACTAGCAATGACTAAGTTAGGGGGTGTGATAAGTGGTAAAAATATACTAATAAAAGTATTAAATTATAAAATAAATTAATCTATTTTATTAGAAATTGATACTTTTATTAATCTTATGTAGGAAAGAAGGCCACCAATGTGAAGATCTTATTTTTTCTGGTTCAGATGAAAATAAATTTCAGGCAAAACGGACTTCAAACGAGCCCAGAATTGAATTTCAAAAAAAAAAAAAAAAACTAGTTTGGTTCGAACCAGTTCAGCGGTTTGGCTCGGTTCAACCAAAATAGCAAACCAACCCGTCGACGCAACGCTGACGTCAGGATGACGTCAGCATTTTTCGCGGTGCACGGTGGACCATCTGAAGGGTATTTCGGGAATTTCACATAGTATAAAGAAGCGCGCTCTGATTGGCTGAAGAATGCGGCGGTCCATGCAACACCGGGCTCGCGCATGGTCCACGGAGGGCAATTTGGGAATTTTGGCTGATCCAACGGGCGGTTTTCACTGAAAGCTTGATCGGACGGTCGAAAAGAAGGCGCTGATGGATGGCATCCGCAGCTCCCGATCGAGATCCAACGGCTGAGATTCATCCCGACGTTAAACTAAGATCAGAAGGCTTCTTTCAACGCGATCGGATGGCCCAGATTCGATCCAATGGTTGATCCAATGGCTGGCATTAAATCCGACTTGATCTGGGTTATTTTAAAGGGATTTTTGAGTGGTTTTTGGACCGTTTGATCAACATCCAACGGGCAGAATTACCCAGATCTTAATTTGAGTTGTTTTGGGAGTCTTAAACCTAATTTTTGATGGATTTTGGGGGGAAATCAAACTCTTTCATCTATAAAAAAAACCTATGGTTGTCGTGAAAAAAAAAGAGAGATAGAGAGAGAAAAGAGAGAGAGAAAGAGAGAGAGGGAGAAAAAGAGAGAGAGAGAGAAGAGAGAGAGAGAGAGGTAGAAAGAGAAGAGTGATTTGTGAGAAAATCAAAAAAGGTTTTTGATTTTTCTTCGACGATCAAGACATCGATCAAGGAGCCTCTTCTTCTTCGCCAAGTTCTCCACATCAAGAGCAGCAGACAATCAATTTCAGCAATCAAACAGTCTAATTTCTCTATGCTTTTTATTTTATTTGCTATTTTTGAACTTGTTATCATGAACTAAATTTTCTTTTACTAAGGCTAAGGTGTAGCCACTCTTTTGATGCAATATTCAGTATGATTTATTTTTAAATTTTATTCATGAGGAGTATATAAATCTGATCTTAATGCTTTTAGATTACTGGCCATCTTCTAATTGATCTGATGAACATAGATGTTACGGACCAAGTACATCTATGTTAATGCTTCTTGATTATATACCTTGTATTATGAATCAAATTAGAATTCATATGCATGCAGGAAATTTTAGTGCGCTTTGGACGCAGCGTATTTTAATTAGAGGGTTTCACAAAACCTAATGCATTAATATTTATTTAAATTACACCTGGACCAAAGGATAATTAATAAATATTAATAGTTTTGCTATGCCTAGACCAAAGGGTAGTGAATAAATTAGGAGACTCCACCGTCACATGAAATAAAATTAATCTAAAAATTTGAATATTGTATTGACTGAGTTGGTGAACCGATTGCCTTAGTAATCCATTGCTCTTGAGTTTAAAATCTTAATAATTTACACTCTCTCTATTTTCTTAAAAATTTTTAATTATTTCTTTATTTTATTCTTTAATTTCATATTCTCATAAATCGATCTTCTAAATAAAGCATAGGAAAGAGCTTTTCAGTACTTATTTTCCAATCCTCTAGGGATGATACTCTACTCATTCACTTTATTACTTGATCGACTGGTACACTTACCATAGCTATAAATTAGCATGCATCATTCATCAACTCCTTATAGAGCTGGTGATCCTTCTCAAAGTTTTGAAGTAACCCTAGTAACCCATGGTTGTTAACTTCAGGCTTTGTCATTCTATAATAAGCAAGGAATGGGAGATAGGACTTGGGCTGCAAGTTTAGTATTGCATCTTTTCCCAACTGCTCGTGTAGGAAAAAATCGAGTTTGCTCTAACACTCCATTATCTCGATCATGTATAGTATATGATCAGTGATTGAAGCTCTATCCTTCATCCTAGCATTAAAGATGGCACAACTAGTCTTGTTTCTCTCCATGTCATCGAGTGTGCCAAAAGACTAGTTCAATACTTAAAGCATATCTTTTGGCTGAGCTATCTCGAACCTGTGATTGAACTCATTGCTCATAGCTACCAGCATAATACCATGCACCATGGTTCAATCATTAAGCCGCTTCTAATAAGTGTCTCTGATTGACCCATGTGTATTTGCAGTTGGCTCCTCAGGTGCCGGATCTATCAAGATGTATCTAACTAATGGCTCCTCCAATGATTATCCAACTAATGGACTCATTATCACCCACTTAATGAGTGGGTCAAAAGGCCTGGTGCTTATCAGCTAATAGAATTATCATTCATAATATGATTTCTTGATCGCATCTCTCAGAATGGTGGTTAGATTGACCAACCAAAGTTGGGCATAATTACTTATTGGTTAGATGGACCAAGTAGGGTCATGTTAATGGTTGGACCTAATTGGACCTTTTTAGTGGAGGCCAAAGCCTACTTATTAGGGACTGGGACAAAATTAAAATACTAAAAATTATTTAAAAAAATAATTGATTATGAACCTACCCTTAGATGTACATGAGTTGACCAACCAAAGATGGGCTTGTATAGTCCATATGGATTCTAGTACCCACTAAGAAATTAGGATAATTTCTTGAATTAGAGGTAGAGACTACCAATTCAAATAAAATAGTGAAAAAAAATTTTGATTAAAGTTTAAATCTTTAGATTTAATAAATTATTTACTAATTAGATTTTGGTTTTTCTTTGTGCAGTTATGGCCACTTTCTTTTCACTCCAATCATTATTGGACAATGATAAGCTGGTGGAACCCAACTTTAGTAGCTATTACCATAAGTTGAAGATTGTTCTAGAGCATGAACGAATCTTGATAAATCCAGCACTTGAGTAGCTAGCTGCAAATGCATGTGGATCAGTCAGAGACACTTATCAAAAGTGGCTCAATGATCGAACTATGGTGTGTTGTATTATGCTGGCAGCTATGAGTGATAAGTTCAGTCGCAGGTTCGAGACAGCTCAGCCAAAAGACATGCTTCAAATATTGAATGAGTCTTTTGATACACCTGATAACGTTGAGAGGCATAAGACTAGTTGTGCCATGTTTAACGCCAGGACGAAGGATGGAGCTTCAATCACAAATCATGTACTATACATGATCGAGATGATAGAGTGTATGAGCAAACTCAGCTTTTCCTTGCACGAGTAGCTGGCGAAAGATGCAATACTGAACTCACTACCCATGTCTTATCTCCCATTCCTTATTCATTATAGAATGACAAAGCTTGAAGTTAACTACCATGAGTTACTCGGGTTACTTCAAAACTTTAAGAAGGATCACCAGCTCCACAAGGAGTTGATGAACTTAGTGGGAGGTTCATCTTCTAGCTCTCGACCCATTAAGGAAGGAAAGAAGAATAAGAAGAAGAAGAGTAAGAAGGTGCAAGCTCAGACTGGGACATCTATGTAGGGCCAAACCAGGAAACCCATGCTCGATAAGAGCTAAGCGGAATGGTTCTTTTGCAAGAAGCAGGGGTACTAGAAAAGAAACTGTCCTCAATATATTGCCTCTTTAGACCCAAACAGGCCGAGAAAGAAGCAAGGGCAACATATTTATATGATAACTCCATGCAATTTTTCTATTTATGATATAACTGACTGGGTATTAGATATCGATAGCCCTTTTCATATTTGCAATTCATTGTAGGGGTTGCAGCTTAGTAGGAGATTCGAGCAAGGCATGAGGTGTTGGGAATCGAGCAAGTTTAAAACATGCATTTTCAAAAACTTTTTGAATTAAATAATAGCAAAAGCTAAATTAATCTAAAATTAATTTATTGCATACATTGATCTAATCAATAAAAATCTACTCAAGATTTAGACATGCTAATATGCAATTGAAAATTTAAATGCAATCGATCAGCAAATCACATTTGCTAACTAATTTATGTTTGATAAACAATACCTTTGCATGGGTAGCTGATCTCCATGATCTGAATCCACCAGAAGAAGATCTGGCATTATGCAATAGCCGCACCGATTCACATAGAGCTCTTGGTCTCAATCAGCTGCACCAGAGTGCTAGCTCCTCACCGGGGCCTTCGACGGTTGATCTTGATCGATCTAATCGATCATCTTCTCTCTGATCTTCTGGATGCTCCAAAAAATCAAAATATGGAATTTAGAGGATGATGAGGAAGTGTATCAAGTTAGATGGTGATCAGGCACTCACAGCACTTGATCTCTCCATCCGAACCTAGAGTCCCAACTCTAGGGTTTCACACACCGAAAAAAATTTGACGCTCGGAAATGCTCCATGCCCTTTCTCTTTGGAATTTTCATGTGAAACAAATTTTCATTAGTAGAGGGACTCACCCTCTACCTATGAAACACCTCAAAATAATTTTTAGATGGGTGACCAAAGTGAAAGAAATAAAAGAAGAGGCATATGTGATGAAAGTGGGTGCAGGAAAACCTTGGACTTTTCCATGCATTGGACTTGTGCCCCTCTCAATTTTTCTCTCTCTAAGAAACCTTCATGCCACCTTTTAGATCCTTCATGCACACCCATGCATGCCCACAAAAAATCCCATTTTTAAATGGGCAACTTTAGATGGTTTTTGCATGTGTATCCGATAAGGAGATGGAGGTTGAGAGGTTTTAATCATCCACTTGAATTTTTTATCCATTTCCAACACCCCACCAAGTGGGTGACGAGTAGAAGGACTCTCCTTTTGCACCCACTCTAAAAAATTTCTACAAAAAAGTGCAACAGAAAAGAGAATGGCATGGAGAATGGAATAGATAAGGTTGAATTTGTTTCAACCTCCAACCAATAATTGAATTCAAAATTCAATATCATTTGAACCGATCCATCACTTGGACCAAGTCAATGTGAGAAAGAAGGAAGGTGCAAACTTCTTATGGGCATGAAAAACTCTCATACAAATTCTAAAATTGCATGAGAGAGGGCATGGTCAAAGTAGGGAGTTACAGGGAGAAAGGTGTTTAAAATTCAAATGTAATTTAAGCCATTCAAATTGGTTTCAACTAAACCAATTTAATCAAACCAAATTAGACTAGGTCAAATCTAATCAAATTAGGCTTAATATAAATTAATTAAATTATAATTAAATTAAAAATTAATTAGGTCCAAGTACTAATCAAATCAGGGTTGAATCTTCCATAGCGATTAGGTCGTCACATAACCTAATCTGGTCAAACCCAATTGAATCCAATTCAATCAGATTTGATCGAATCCTCATCACTCAATCAAATCGAGCTAATCAGCAATCATATTTTTAATTAATCCTCCAATAAATATAGAGTTTCAATCGGATGGATGTCTGTATAACAGAGTCTCATCTACATGAAACTCTTGAAGAGTCCTAAACTAGTAGGAGTCTTGAATCCAGTGTCCCAAATAAATGAAATTCATGATCATAGAGTTTCAAACTAGTAGAACTCTTGATTAGAGAGTCCCAAATGAGTAGGACTCAGAGTCCCAGTGTTAGATGTGTGCCCTAGAAGCTGATTGGCTAAACACTTATAATACACTTCAAAGGATAATTTTATAATTTTGATTATAAATTAATAAAAGGATTATTTTCTATCATAGTGTGTATTTGAAGTATCTGTGATACATTCTTTGAGTTAATGGTAATGACAGTTCATATTTTTAAGATTTAAAAATTTAAGAGATGAATTCTCATAATTAACTCATAAATTGCTCCCGATCGTAGGAACATCATGAGGATGGTGATCGATCTGGAAGGTTGATATACGTTCACTTTCTTAGGATAGATGTATCTTGAGTTTATGGTGTAGAGACATCAAAGCGAGAGTATAGATACTCGTTGGAGAATGAGGGCACTGAGCATGACCACCTCGAGCAGTCATAAGAAAGTCTACCTTCTCGTTGACGACTGGCTCGATGCTGCAGTGGTGTGTCTGATTCTTTGATCTGAGGTATATCGATAGTTTATCTTAAGGATATTATAGTTTGACTACACCATAACTTGATCCCCTAACCATTCGGAATCCTGAGGTGTATGTTGGCTATAGCATGTTCATTGTAGGAATTGAATTGCACCAATAAGGGATCTATCTACCTCGGTAGATGAGGAGTAGCCCTATGATAATCATAAGATTGAGTCCTTAAGTCCATGGCCATGGTAGAGTGAAGATGATAGAAAGAGTTTCTATTAGGATTTCACATTGGACTCGAATCAAATGATTAATTCATATGATGGATGTTGGGTTTGATGAGTTTACCTTAACCCTAAGCCTATTGGAGCTTAAGATAGAAGAACCCAATCACATAGCTAACTGCACTAGAGGTTCATTTTCAGTTTTGATGGATTGCCACCATATACTGCTAAGTGTCACTGATGGATTTTGGGAGCAATTAGAATAATTTTAATGATCGATCATTCTAATTGTATGAATCAGAAAAGTTCTAGTCCATCGAAAGGTATTTCGATGATAGAGATCATGACATATCTCATTACCATACAAAATTGAATCTAATTGTATCACACAAATAAGGATTTAGATTTGGATAACATTAATTGAGCTAATCCGATTCGATTGATTTGGATAAGATCCAATCAGGTTCAAGGTAATTGTTCGAGCACATGATTGAGCCTGACTTTGTCCTTCTGTAATCTTTCTAATTCGTCACAACTAAGTTAAATTTAATTTGACTCATTCTTATATTTTGAATGGATTTAATTTTATCTAATTGGAATCTATCCAGATTAGATTAATTGTAAAAATTAAATCCATTCATGGTGAAATTGGATTAGGGTCAAAAGTTCTATAGAAATAATTTTGTATATTGGGAGAACTGAGGGTCACCTAATCAGAGGCTTCTAGAAAATTCTATAGAAATAATTTTTTTCTAAATTTTGGATATGTGATTTGGTTTGAGTCATACATTGGGTGCACCTAATTTTATGATTTTTTGAGCTACCAAGATTGGGTTTCTAATAGAGTTTGATTTGGATCAAACTATTGATGGGAGGAGTCCCATGCACCATGGACTCCTCCTTAGCCTTTCTTCTTGCCAACTTGGGAAGAGTTTTGGGTGACAAAACCTAATGAATATTAGGCGGGCAATATGGGTTATCGGATTGGAGTCCTAGATAATCAAGCAAATGAGTTGCTTGATCATTTAGGAGTCTAGATGGCGCAAGGATCTTCTACAAAAACACCTACGCATAAGGCCTTTGTAGAGATTTTTGATTGCCACACCCATATACTGCCGCCCCTTCCATCTTCCATGCCCCCTCTGATCCTCTCTCTCCCCTTCTTCTACATGCCAAAAGTTGGGCATAAATCAGAGAAGCAGATCCAATCTAATTTATGAAGAGTTCAGCATCTACGCAATGGTGTTCGTGAGATGGACAAGCTACCTTTAGAAGCTATTTTGAAGGTTCTTCAAATTAGATTCAGATTTGATCTTTAAAAAAAGAATTCATGAGGAGAAGATGTCTAAATTCTACTCGAGTGGACACTAGTAGAGGCTAGGCATGTGCGTGGCTCGTTCCAAAATCTTAGGAAAGATCAGGATCATCACGGGATAATCAGATTATCCAAACAAGATAAAAATATTAAATTAAATTAAATTTTATTTTTAAATTTTTATATCAAATTACTATGATCAGATCTAAGAATTCTTTGATCTAATTGAATCACTTAAAATTTTTTTTTAAAAAAATCTACCTTAGATCTGATTAGATCTGCACGATCTTACGGTGGAAAATGAGATTTTCCTTCAACTGATATCAGAGCCAGGTTGGCTATTCTTCAGATCTATTTTAGATCTAATTTAATTTTATTTATAATTTAATATTAAATAATTTTAGATATCACATCAGATATGATTAGATCTAAAATTAAAAATATTAAAATTAAATAAATTTAGATCTATAATGTATGAGATGCATGACTAGACTACGTATAGAATAGTTCTATGTGTAGTCTAACATAATCATATTTTTAATTTGATTAAAAGTAATTTTAGATCCTTTAAATTTTTATTTTTCTAAAGTTATAATTATTGTAACAAGATCTAAAAAATAGAAAATAAAATTTTAATTTATTCATATGAGATATGAAAGATGCATGCTTAGACTAGTTATAGAATAGTTCTATAAAATGTCTAGAATAGTTTGGTTTGATATGATCAAATTTAAATTCTATTTTTTAGATATTATATATGATATATTAGATCTGAAAGTATGCATGTTTAATTTAGTTATGATATATGAGATGTATGCAAAACATGTATAAGTTAGATCATTAATTGTATATGCGATATATGATTTAGATCTAACTATTTTGTAGTAGAAATCATATTTTTGATTAAGGCATTCTCCTTAGCCGTCTGGTCATAAGAACTAAGTAGGATTTAAAGACCCTCTCCTCCCATTTGATGGGGTGTTCTTATGATGTGTAGGGGTGCTGCGTATTCGTCCTTAATTAAAAATCAAAACTTATTTTTCTGTAAAACCCAAGATCCTGAAATCATAGAATTTTGTTACATATTTTGTTCATGAACCCAAAACTTAATTATGAATTAAGATTATAAAATTAATTAGATATAAAAATTATAAATTTTTAGATCTAAGACATATTCATAAAATTGGGTTCAGGCTTGGGTAGCTCAATTAGGTCTACTAGTTGATCAAACCAAATCAAGAGTTGGTTAGGTGGGATCAAAGAAAGCTAAGATTTAACCAGCCTAATAGGATTAAGTCTGGATCAAGATCAAATCATATTGAGATGTGACTTAATCAAGTCAAGTCCTAATTTGGCTCCATGGTTCGAGCCTGGATTGTAGGCTAACCTAATTGATTCTGATTCGATAATTTGGTGTTTAAGCTAAGTCTGGCAGATATGATCAACTGATTTTTAATTGGGAGCTACTCGACCTGAATGCATTCTTGTTGAGTTAATGGCATATTCCTTCCACCGGTCTCACTTACCTGGCCAGTGTCGACCCAGTTCTGATTTAAGATGGCTAACAATTCGAGCCAACCCATGCCACTAGGTTAGTCATAATTGTTATGATAAAGTCAAGTTATGTTTAAAGAGACCTAAATTAAATCTCCTTGACAAAATATTAAGTCTATGGTCTTTCACCATTGTAGGTGTGCGGGCCCTTTCCGAGGTTGATTGCTCTCTATTGGTTACAGTGGCTCAGTTGCATCGGAAAGACGCAAGCATATTTATTAGGCATTGGATGCTATGGGTTGGAGGATGGATTGGGCTCAATATTCTAGATATGATGAGGGATCCAATTAGAAATCCAATACGTGCAAATGATGGGTCTGACTTAACTAAGGAGTGGATCAATATTGCAGACATGGTGAGATTCATGAATTAGAGACCAAGTTTGGGTGCACCATGATTAGAGATTCATTGGATAAGAGTTGTCCACTCATCAATTGATCCATCACCAATAACTATTAGGTGAGGTGATGAGTTAGTCGATGAGACCGCACCACAAAGTGGAAATCTATAATCGTGGAGATTTTTGCATGTCTACCAAGGAAGTGTAGGAATCCGAGTAAATAGTGGAAGCCTAATTTGTTTAAAAATAAAACTTCTAAATAAATTGATTAAGTCTAATTATAAAATCTAACTAGAAACTATGACTCTATACAGAAAATGTCTGCATCCAACCCACTAGCCAATATCCTAGACACCCATAGACTGATCGGATCCGACTACAAGGATTGGCTTCAGAACTTCAAAATTATTTTGGATTCCAAGAAGTTGACTCATGTGTTGGAACAGGATCCTCCCACTATACCAGCCTATCCATCCGCTGATCAGAGAGCCTCTCTTGAGAAATAGATGGATGAAGATAACAAAGTCAGGTATTACATATTGGGCTCGATGTCTGATGAGCTCTAGCACTAACATGAGACATTAAGACTAGCCACCAAATGTTGGCTCACCTACAAGAGTTGTTTGGTAAATAGAGTTACGCAGCCAAATATCAAGTCACTAAGAGACTATTTAAGGCTCAGATGCATGATGGCTAGTCAGTCCAAGATCATTATCTGATGATGATTAAGGACTTAGAAGAGCTTGAGAAGCTCGATGTGAAGTTAGATCAGGATCTATAAATTAATATAATTCTACAGTCCTTGATCGTTGCATATGGGTAGTTCATCATGAACTACCATATACATAAAATGTAGAATACCTTGGTTGAACTTATGAACATGCTGGTTACTATTGAGCATTCTATGAAAGGTTCTAAAGGCTCAGTACTTATTATGGAGTGGACTTCTTCCAAGAGAAAGTCTTTTGGAAAGAAGAAGTTTGTGAAGAAGTAGAAGGTGGATGGTAGGAAGAAGAAGAAGGTGGAGCCAAAGAGGAAGGCCGACAAAGAAAAATATTTCCAATGTAACATTGACGACCACTGAAAGCAGAACTATCCTGTTTACCTAGCCAGCCTGAAGAATAAGAAGGAGGTAGGTCCTTCTAGAGGTATACTCGTTATAGAATATAACCTTATAGTTTCTTGTGCATCCAATTGGATGGTTGACTCTAGTTCTAGTGTTCACTTGTGCACTTCCATGCAGGGTCATGAGTAGAGCAGGAGGCTGCGGGATGGTGAGATGATCCTACATGTCGAAAATGGAGAAGGAGTTGCTGCTTGGCCATAGAAACTATTGGGAATAAACCCCGCTCCCATCGAAGTCTAGTCTGATACTTAGCCTAATGTAACTAATAATCATAGAAGGGCTACGATCAAAAATTCTCCAGCAGCCAAACTTTTTCTAGACTTCTCGATCAATCGGATTCCTTTAGGAGCTGAACTCCTTCTGGACTTCTCCTTCAGTTGGATTTCTCCAAGAGCCAAACTTCTTCCAGATTTCTCCTTCAGTCAGATTTCTCCAGGAGCCAAACTCCTTCCGAACTTCTCCTTCAGTCGGATTCCTCCAGCTCCTTCAGTCAGATTCATCCAAGAGCCGAACTTCTTTCGGACTTCTCCTTCAGTCGGATTCCTCCAGGAGCCGAACTTCTTTTGGACTTCTCCTTCAGCCAAACTTCTCCCCCAGTCGGACTCCTTCTAGACTTCTCCATCAGTTGAACTCCATCTGAATTTCTCTAGCAGATTACTTCTAGATTTCAAGTAGTATTTCTCCTAGATGATCCCCTCTAGCTATATTTCCTTTAGGAGTCTGAACTTCTTTGGAATTGACATAACATTTTTCGGACTTCTCCTTCAATCGGATTTCCCCAGGAGCAAAACTCCTTCTGAACTTCTTCTTCAACAAAACTTCTCCACCAGTCAGACTCCTTCTGGACTTCTCCATTAGTCGAACTCCATCCAGATTCCTCCAGCAGATTACTTCTAAATTTCATGTAGTATTCCTTCCAGATGATCACCTCTAACCATATTCCCTTTAGGAGTTTGAACTCTTCTAGAATTGATATATGTCAAAGCTCTTCAACCAACGCTTGCTTCCTCCAAACTTTGACTATTAAATATCAATGAATGGGTGACACCTCTCTTCGTAATAAATTTCACGTGGCCCCGAGTGGCCCACTATCGGATGATTATGGTAATAAATTCCACGTGGCCCCGAGCCATCCACTATCGGACAGTTACGGCTATACAGGCTTCATCTATAAAAAGAATCCTCTAGATATGTTTTCTCTAAGCTCTCTTCTTCTTTCTAAAACTCTATCAAATTCTTGCCCGAGCACTCCATTTTTGTTGGCCAAAAGAGCAGACTTGATCGTCGGAGGGTCCTATCGGAGCAACCACCAATGACTCCGGATGGAACTTTATTTTGCAAGTCACCGACAGTGACCTCTTCTTCTCCAACTCTAGCTCGATCCAGCATCAGCCAGATTCTGCACCAACAGGATTGGTGCAAGAAGGAGGGCTCTCTATTCTTGAAGTTTTCTTGTTCTTAAAGGGGTGCTCAGTAGCGATCTCTCTTTTTCCTCTTTAGAGTTCTTTCTGAAAAAAATACCTTCTAAGAAAGCTTCGACCCGATGATCAACGGCCTTTACAATCAAATCCCATCCAGATTTGTCTGCTCCCACTTCAGCTCTGATAACTCAAATGCCACCTGCAGTCATGGTGGATGTGGGGTAGTTCAACCTGTTGGTTTAGCAGGTTTGCAATCTCACAGAAGCGGTGCAGGCCATACATCATCAGGCTCCAATGAGAATTCGACTGGAGTAGGCTTCTTTGGAGCCCCATGATCCAATCGGAGAACGATCGACTTGGGCTAGCTGTTCGGTGACCTTCGAAAAAGGAAAGCAGAGGATGGAGAGCCCTTGCTCGGACCATGGCTCGATCTAGGGAGAGCTTTGCCTCCATCCCACTAAAAAACTCTAGAGATCAACGATCATGAAGATCTCCCGAATCAAAGGTTTACAAAATGAGCCAATGAAACGAAGAGCTCCATCATACTCCCTCCTCATACGGTAATAAAATTTGCACTGACCCTCCTTTTTTTTAGAGGATTATGCAAGAGCCCGTTCCATCGAACTTCAAGCATTTTCAATTTAAAAGCTATGATGGAACCTCTGATCTAGTCGATCACTTGGAGGCCTTTCGGACCATGATGCTGCTCCATAGCGCACCAGACGCCATCTTATGCTGAGCATTCCCATCTACCTTAAAGGAAGCAGCAAAAAACTAATACTCGATATTGAAGCTGGGTATGATCTTCTCCTTTGATAAGATGAGCCATCAGTTTGTGGTTCACTTCATCAGCAACCGACATCCGTGATGAGGTTCGAATTCTCTAATGAATATCAAGCAGAAGAAGGGGGAATCTATCCAAGCTTATGTCATCTGATTTAATACTGTTGCATTGAAAGTTCGAAACCTGGATTAATCTGTTGCAATGGTTGCACTCAAGAGCGGCCATCAGAAAAGTGATTTGCTATTCTCCTTGGAGAAGAAGTACCCTAGGAATTTTGCCGATCTGTTAGCTCGGGCTGAAGGATATGCTCGAGCAGAAGAAGCCTTCAAATTAAAAGTTGCTGATGGAGGGCTGAATGAAGTTTGGCTGCGCTCATGGACTCCCTTTAAGCGCAAGCGAGTCCGAACTCCTCCTCGAGCTCATCATCAAAGAAGTCTTGATAGAAGGACACGATGAAATTCTCCTCCTAAAAGGTTTCATAACTATGTCCCCCTCAATGCTCCAAAAATGCAAGTATTGATGGGGATCAAGGAGCAACTACTGAGGCCTGAAAGGATGCGCACTCACCCTAACAAGTGCAATCCTAGCATATACTATTTGTATCATCATGATCACGGCCATGATATTGAAGAATGCATTCAGCTCCAAGATGAAATTAAGGAGCTCATCAGGAGAGGCTGATTGGATCGATTCCTTAGACATCGGTCTAAAGCAAGAGAAGATCAGCCAAGAGTGCTGTCGTAGTCAGAACCACCAACGAGGGAGGAACAACGAGGAGATCGACTGTTTCTCGACATTATCAACACTATCTCTAGGAGATTTAGTACTTCGGTGAGCCGCCATCTCTCAGCCTTGAAGCTAGGAGAAGCTTGCCCCAAATTAGGAAGGCCCATATGAAATAGAGGTGGTCATCTGGATCGAAACTTATCGTCTGAAGGAGCTCAAAGGAACAACGCTCCCACGACCTAGAAATTTAGAAAATCTAACAATGTATTGCCAGTAATTTTTCTTCAATAAAACTCCTCCATTTTAATATTATTATTTCTTAGTGCAAAAACTATGTAATGATAGGAAAGAAGCAATCAAAAGTGGCCATGTTAGGAACAGAAGGAGAATCTCATCCTAACATGAGCAAATCAAAGACCTCCAATTATTTAAGATAGGAGGAGAACCTCATCCTTATGTAAGCAAACTCGAAGACCTCATTCATTTTAGATGAGGTGAGGAGAGAGGCCTTGACAATGGCCCTAATGTGCCCCTACAGCCTATTAGAAGTAGGAGGAGAACCTCATCCTAACGTGAGCAAAGTCGAAGACCTCGTGGATATAAGACAATATGGATGGAGAGGCCGTACCGACGATCCCAATACTTCAACAGGAGATATGATCTCCTATAACCTTGGCTATAGATAAGATCTTCTCCGAGCTTCAACTTCAACAGGAGATAAGATCTCCTATAACCTCGGTTGGAGATAAGATCTCCTCCAAGCTTCAACTTCAACAGAAGATAGAATCTCCTTCAATCTCAATAGGAGATAAGATCTTCTACAACCTCGGCTGGAGATAAGATCTTCTCTGAGCTTCAACTTCAATAGGAGATAAGATCTCCTACAACCTCGATTGGAGAATAAGATCTCCTCAGAGCTTCAACTTCAATAGAAGATGAGATCTCCTACAACCTCGACTAGAGATAAGATCTCCCTCGAGCTTCAACTTTAATAGGAGATAAGATCTAATACAATCTCGACGAAAGATAAGATCTCCCTCGAGCTTCAACTTCAATAGGAGATGAGATCTCCTACAACCTCGACTGGAGATAAGATCTTCTCCGAGCTTCAACTTCAACAGGAGATAGGATCTCCTTTAACCTCAATCGGAGATAAGATCTGCCCCCGGGCTTTAACCTCGATCAGAGATAAGATCTCCCCCGGGCTTCAACCTCGGCTGGAGATAAGGTCTCCCCCAGGTTACAACCTCGGTTGGATATAAGATCTCTCTCGAGCTTCAATTTCAACAGAAGATAGAATCTCCTTTAACCTCAGTCGGAGATAAGATCTCCCTGAGCTTCAACCTCAATAGGAGATAAGATCTCCCTCGAGTTTCAACCTCAGTTGAAGATAAGATCTTTCTCGAGCTTCAACTTCAAAAGAAGATAAGATCTCTCTCAACCTCTACGGAAGATAAGATCTCCCTCGAGCTTCAACCTTAATGGATGCAGAGCTCGGAAAAGAAATTTGGCAGTCATCTTTTTTGTACTCCCTTCCTTCGAATTTCAAACTCGAAAGTAGAAAAACTATTGTTGGGGATAAACTTCACTCCCATCGAAGTCCAATCTGACACTTAGCCTAATGTAACTGATAATCATAAAATAGCTTTGATCGGGAATCCTCCAGCAGTCGAACATTTTCTGAACTTCTTCTTCAGTCAGATTTCTTTAGGAGCCAAACTCCTTCCAAACTTCTCCTTCAATCAGATTTCTTCAGGAGCCAAACTCTTTCTAGACTTCTCCTTCAATTGAATTCTCCAGCAGTCTCCAGATTTCTCCTTCAATCAAATTCTCCGATAGTTGAACTTCTTCTGGACTTCTTCTTCAGTCAAATTCCTTCAGGAGCTGAACTCCTTCTGGACTTCTCCTTCAGTCGGATTTCTCTAGCTCCTTCAGTTGAAATCATCCAAAAGCTGAAGTTCTTCTGGACTTCTCCTTCAATTGGATTCCTCAAAGAGCCGAACTCCTTTCGAACTTCTCCTTCAATCGAACTTCTCCACCAGTCAGACTCCTTCTGGACTTCTCCATCAGTCGAACTCCATCCAAATTCCTCCAGTGGATTACTTCTAGATTTAATATAATATTTCTTCTGGATGATCTTCTCTAGTCATATTCCCTTTAGGAGTTTGAACTCCTCTGGAATTGACATATGTCAAAGCTCTTCAACCGACATCTGCTTCCTCCAAACATTGACTATTAAATCTCAACAAATGGATGACACCTCTCTCCATAATAAATTCCACGTAGCTCTGAGTGGCCCACTATCGGATGGTTACGGCTATACAGGCTCCGTCTATAAAAGAAATCCTCCAGATATATTTTTTCTTTGCTCTCTTCTTCTTTCTAAAACTTTGCTAAATTCTTGCCTGAGTACTCCATTTTTGTTGGCCAGAAGAATTGACTTGATTGTCAGAGGATCCTGCCGGAGCCACCACCACTAACTCCGGACGAAATTTTATTTTGCAGATCACCGATGGTAATCTCTTCTTCCCCAACTTCAGCTCGATTCGATGTCAACTAGATTCTGCACCAACAGAAACCTACCCTCTTTGATTATCGACTGGATTAGATTTAGTTCTTAGAGACTGTTTTTATATTCCTACAGCAAGCAAAAATTTGATTTTTATTTCATGTTTAGCACAGGAAGGCTATGTAATTAGTTTTCTTAAGAACCATTGTAATATTCTTTTTGAAAGAAATAAAAGTATAAATGGTTTTCTTATAAATGGTCTCTATCAGATACATATTGATGTTTTTATTTTTAATATCGAGCAAAATGTGAATGCCATAGGATCGAAGCGACCTAGGGATAGTCTAAATGATAGGAATCTTTGGCATCTTAGGCTAGGTCATATAGCTGAAAACATATTTAACAAATTGAAGAAATCTGGGCTATTGAGTCCATTGACTTTCGAGTCATATTCAATTTATGAATCATATCTTCATGGCAAAATGACCAAGCTCCTTTTTGTAGGACATGGGAAAAAAACCATAGACCTACTTGCCCTGGTACATACTGATGTATGCAGTCCATTTGATGTACTAGCTAGGGGCAACTATGTCTACTTCATCACCTTTATCAATGATTTATCTCGGTACAAGTATGTGTATTTGATGCGGTGTAAGTCTGAAGCTTTTAAAAAGTTCAAGGAATTTAGACTTGAAGTAGAAAAGCAAATAGAAAAATCCATTAAGATTTTTTGATCAAATCGAGGAGGCGAATATCTTAGTCGAGAATTTCTAGACTATCTTAAGGATAATGGCATAGTCTCTTAATGGACTCCACTTGGAACATCTCAACTCAACAAAATTTTAGAATGAAAAAATCAGAACCTGTTAGATATGGTCTGATCCATGATGAGTTTCATGGATCTTCCTAAGTTTCTTTGGGGACATAGTCTGATGACCGTTATGTATTTACTGAATAGGGTTTCCTCTAGATCGTTCCTACCATACCATATGAGATATGGCATGGTAAGAAATCAAGTCTGAGTCATCTCAGAATTTAGGATTATCCGACCCAGTCAAGAGACAATAGGCAGATAAATTAGAATCTAGGTCCTTTAGAGCTTGGTTTATTGGATATCCTAAAGAGTCATTAGGATATTATTTCTATCTTTCAGAAGATTACAATATGATTATGAGTCGACATGCCATCTTCATTGACAAATAGTTTATTCTAGATGATGGCATCAAAAGATAGATTAGACTCAAGGAGAAAGTCTCCGATGAGAAATGAGCTAAGGAGCCTGTAGAACCCAATTAGGTTGAGCCAACCCAGACACTACCTCCTCCACCTCATAGATCAAGTAAAATTTTTCATCCTCCTGAAAGGTACTTAGATACTATATCAGAAGATGTAGAGAAAATATTTCTCACAAAAAATGGGGTTCATGATGATGATCCCAAAACCTATGAGGAGGCGATATCAGATATCAACTCCGAGAAATGATTAGAGGCAATGAGGTCAGAGATTGACTTTGAACCAAGTCTGGACCTTGGTAGATCCGCCTAAAGGTATAGTACCTATTAGATGTAAATGGATCTTCAAGAGAAAGATAAGTATCGATGGAAATGTAGAGACATTCAAAGCAAAGCTCATAGCAAAAGGGTATAGTTAGCACGAAGGCATTGACTATCATGATACTTTTTTGCTAGTAGCCTTGCTTAAATCCATCCGCACATTGCTTGCTGTTTCTGCCTATTTTGATTACGAAATATAACAGATGGACATAAAAATGGCATTCTTAAATAGATGTCTTGAGGAATATATCTATATGGAATAGCTACTAGATTTTACATCCAGTGATAATGATCACAGGGTATACAAGCTGCAAAGGTCTATATATGGACTTAAGTAAGAATCTCAGAGTTGGAATGCTTGTTTTAATGATGTAATCAAATCATTTGGATTCATCAAGAATGAGGAGGAGTTTTATATTTTCAAAAAGGTTAGTGGGAGCACTGTTGTCTTCCTTGTGCTGTACGTAGATGACATCCTCCTAATTGAGAATGATATTCCCATATTGACTATAGTCAAAATGTGGTTGTCTAAGGAGTTTCCTATGAAAGATCTAGGAGAGGCATCCTTTATTTTGAGAATTAAGATCTATAGGGATACACCAAATAGGATGCTGGGTCTCCCACAGAAAATGTACATAGAGGAAGTGCTGAAAGAGTTTAGCATGAAAAACTCTAAGAGGAGATTAGTGCCCTTCAGACATGCATTCATCTCTCCATGAAGATATGCCCTAGCACACTTGAGGAGATTGAACGTATGAGCAAAATCTCTTATGCTTCAGCAACAGGGAGTCTCATGTATGCTATGATATCTACACGATGAAATATTGCCCATGCTGTGAGTGTCACGAGCAGGTATCAATCGAATCCAAGCGAAGAGCACTAGACTTCTATGAAATATATGTTTAAATACTTGAGAAGGACTAGGAATATGTTTCTTATTTTTGGTAATGGAGAACTCCAGGTCTAGGGATATACAGACTCAAATTTTATGTCCGAAATAGATAATCGAAAGTCAACATATGGAAGTCTATTAATTTGTAATGGTGGAGCTATCAGTTGAAAAAGTTCTAAGCAGATGGTGATAACAGACTCCACCATGAACGCAGAGTACATTGCTATGTCAGAGGCTACAAAGAAGGCATTCTGGTATAAGAAATTTGCCACAGAGCTCAGAGTGATGCTATCAGATACGATCCCTCTGTACTATGACAATAATGGTGCCATAGCCCTAGCTAAGGAGCCGAGGTCTCACTAGAAATCTAAGCACATCGAATGGTGATACCTCCTCATCCGTGATTACCATGCGAAGGGATATGTCAAGGTCTAGAGAGTGAACACTACAGATAATGCGGCTGATCCATTGATAAAGCCATTGAGCCAGCAAAAGATCAAAGCCCATCTTGAGAAGACGGAACTTAGAATTATAGCCAATTGGCTTTAGGTCAAGTGGGGGTTTGCTAGATGTGTGCCCTAGAAGCCAGATTGGCCAAAACTTGTAATACACTTCGAAGGATAATTTTATAATTTTGACTATAAATTAATAAAAAGATTATTTTCTATCATAGTGTGTATTTAAAGTGTCTATGATACATCCTTTGAGTTAATGGTAATGATAGTTCATATTTTCAAGAGTTGAAAATTTAAGACATGAATTCTCATAATTAACTCATAAATTGCTTCCGACCGTAGGAACATCATGAGGATGGTGATCGATCCGGAAGGTTGATGTACAATCACTTTTTTAGGATACATGTGCCTTCAATCTATGGTATGGAGACACCAGAGCGAGAGTATAGTTACTCGTTGGAGAATGAGGGTACGGAGCATGACCACCTCGAGCAGTTATAAGAAAGTCTACCTTCTCATCGATTTCTGGCTCGATATTATAGTGGTGTGTCTGGTTCTTTGACCTAAGGTGTATCAACAGTTCATCTTAAGGGTGTTATAGTTTGATTGCACCATAACTCAATATTCTAGCCATTTAGAATCCTGAGGTGTATGTTGCCTATAGCATGTTCATTGTAGGAATTGGATTGCACCAATAAGGGATCTATCTATCTCGATAGATGAGGAGTAGCCCTATGATAATCATGAGATTGAGTCCTTAAGTCCATGGCCATGGAAGAGTAAAGATGATAGAAAGAGTTTCTATTAGGGTTTCACATTGGACTCAGATCGAATGATTAATTTATATGATGGATGTTGGGTTTGACGAGCTCATCTTAACCCTAATCCAGTCGGGGCTTAAGATAGAAGAACCCAATCACATAGGTAACTATATCAAGAGGTTCATTTTTAGTTCTAATGGATTGCCACTATATACTGCTAGGTATCACTGATAGATTTTGAAAGCAATTAGAATGATTTTGATAATCGATCATTCTAATTGTATGAATTAGAAAAGTTCTGGTTCATTGAAAGATGTTTCAATGATGTCGATGATAGAGATCGTGATATATCTCATTACCATACAAAATTAAATCTAACTAAATTACACAAACAAAGATTTAGGTCTGGATGTCATCAATTGAGCTAACCCAGTTTGATTAATTTGGATAAGATTCAATTAGGTTCAAGGTAATCATGCTAGCACATGATTGAGCCTGACTTTCTTATTCTATAATCTTTTTGATTCATCACAACTGAGTTAAATTTGATTTGACTTATTTTTATTTTTTGAATGAGTTTAATTTCATCAGATTGGAATCTATCCAGGTTAGATAAATTGTAGAAATTAAATCCATTGATCGTGAAATTGGACTAGGGTCAAAAGTTGATCTTATTGAGAGAACTAAGGGTCACCTTATTAGAGGCTTCTAAAAAATTCTATAGAAATAATTTTGCTCTAACTTTTGGATATGTGATTGGGCTTGAGTCATACATTGGGTTAGCCCAATTTCATGATTTTTTGAGGTGCCTTTATTGGGTTTCTAATAGACTTTGATTTTGATCAAACTCTTGAAGGGAGGAGTCCCATGCTCCATGGACTCCTCCTTATCCTTTCTTCTCGCCAATTTGGGAGGAGTTTTGGGTAACAAAACCTAATGAATATCAGGTGGGCAACATGGGTTATCAAATTGGAGTCCTAGATAATCAAGCAAATGAGTTGCTTGATCATTTTGGAGTCTAGATGGTGCAAGGATCTTCTATAAAAACACTTACACATAAGGCCTTTGTAGGGATTTCTGATTGCCATGATGATATGCTGCCACCCCTTCCATCTTCCATGCCCCCTCCGATCCTCTCTCTCCCCTTCTTCTACATGCCATAAGTTGGATGCAAATCAGAGAAGAAGATTCAATCTAATTTGTGAAGAGTTCAATATTTATGCAATGGTGTTCGTGAGATGGACAAGCTACCTTCAAAAATTATTTTGAAGGTTCTTTAGATCTGATCTTTGGAGAAAAGATTCATGAGGAGAAGATGTCTAGATCCTACCCGAGTGGACACCAGTAGAGGCTAGGTGCATCGTGGCTCCTTCCAGAACCTCAGAGAAAATCAGGATCATCATAGGATAATCAGATTACCCAAACAAGGTAAGAAATTAAATCTAATTTAATTTTATTTTTAGTTTTTAATATCAGATCACTATGATTAGATCTAAGAACTCTTAGATCTAAGTGGATTATTTAAATTTTTTTTTTAAGAAAATCAATCTCAAATCTAATTAGATCTACACAATCCTACGGTAGAAAATGAGATTTTTCTTCACCCAGTCCACTAGGACTCTTGATCATAGAGTCCTAATCTAGTGGGACTCTTGACCATAAAGTCCCAAGTCATTAGAACTCTTGATCAGAGAGTCCTGGATAAGTAGGACTCAAAGTTTTAGTCTAGTAGGACTCTTGATCAGAGAGTCCTAAGTCATCGAGACTCAATATCAGCCATCAGATCAGGTAGGAACTCCTATTGTGTATGATCCCATTAAAGAAAAAATCCTATTTTCTGCCATAGGATCGTTCAGATATGATTGGATCTGAAGAAATATTTTAAAAAATGTTATAAAAATACTAATCAAATTTGAGGCATCTCAGATTTGATCTGATATTAAAACTAAAAATTAAAATTAAATCAGATTTAATTTTCATACATTGGTTGGATAAACTGCTTTTACCCTATCGATGATCTGTTGTCACTTGAGATTCAGGATGTAGCCATGCAATTGCCAAGCCTCTATCGAAGTCCACTCGAGCAGGATTTGGACGCGCTCTTCTTTTGGATCTGATCTCTAAAAATCAAATCTAGATCTGATTTGTTAAGCCTTCAAATAAATTTTGAAGGCAGCACCCTGTCTCTTGATCTTGATCATCCTGTCTTGATTTTGTCTTCAGCTTTTCTCAACTCATGATGGCTAAAAACTCACCTAACCTATTGTGGATGTGGAGAAGAGAGAGAGGAGCTCTAGATGGGGCATGGAGGAGGTTTATGGTAGCAGTAATTTGGGCATGGTGATCAAAAGATTAACAGTCCTAGGGTGTAGGGTCTTTAAATAGACTCCTGCACCACCTTAGAGTTCCATTTCATCAATCAATCAAATTGCTTGATTGCTTAGGACTCTAGAGCTGATTGCCCATGCCAAACACTGATCTCATCAGTATTTTTGTCACCCAAAACACTTCCAAAGGTGGTGGCAAGAAGGGATAAGGAAGAGTCCAAGGCGCCAAGGATTCTTCCTTCTAGAATTTGATCCAAATCAAATTCTAATTTAACCCAATCTAGGCACCTCCATAAATCACCAAATTGGGCATACTCATAGAATGACTCGAGCTCAATCACATGCCCAGAAATTAGATGAAAAGATTTCCTAAAGAATTCTCTAGGAGGCTCAGATCCTATGATCCTCAATTCTCTTAATTGGGTCAACTATTGACCCTAGTCCAATTGCATTTCAAAATGGATTTATTTCAAGAATTAATCTCACCTGAACAAGATTTAGTTAGATGAAAATAAATCCATTCACAATCTAGGGATGAATCAAATCAAATTTGACTCGATCGAGATAGATCAAAAAAACTACAAAAGGAGAATGTCAAGATCAATCGTGTGCTAGCATGATTTTCTTGAACCTGAATGGATCGAAACCAAATCAATCAAACTGAGGTAAGCCCAATTGATCACATCTAGATTCAAATTTTTGTTTGTATGACCTAGTTAGATTTAGTTATGTATGGTAATGAGATATGTCATGATCTCCATCATCGACATTATCGAAGCATCTTTCGATGGACCAGAACTTTTTGGACGCATATAATTAGAATGATCGATCATCAAGATCATTCTAATTGCTCATAAAATTCATCAGTGACACCTAGCAGTATATCGTGGCTGTTAGATGTGTGTCCTAGAAGCCAGATTGGCTATCACTTATAATACACTTCTAAGGATAGTTTTATAATTTTGACTATAAATTAATAAATAGATTATTTTTCTATCATAGTGTGTATTTAAAATTATATGTGATACATCCTTTGAGTTAATGGTAATGATAATTTATATTTTCAAGAGTTAAAAATTTAAGATATGAATTTTTATAATTAACTCATAAAATGCTTTTGATCGTATGATTATCACGAGGATGGTGATTGATTCGAAAGGTTGGTGTACGATCACTTTCTTGGGATAGACATATCTTGAGTCTACGGTGTGGACATACTGGAGTGAGAGTATAGGTACTTGTTAAAGAACGAGGGCACTGAGCATGACCACCTCGAGTAGTCATAAGGAAGTCTACCTTCTCGTCGATGACTAACTCGATGCTGCAGTGGTGTATATGATTCTTTGACCTGAGGTGCATCAGTAGTTTATCTTGAGGGTGTTATAGTTTGACTACACCATAATTTAATCTCCTAGCCATTCAAAATCCTGAGGTGTATGTTGGCTATAGCATGTTCATTATAGAAATTGGATTGCACCAATAAGGGGATCTATCTACCTCGGTAGATGAGGAGTACCCCTATGATAATCATGAGATTGGATCCTTAAGCCCATGACCATGACAGAGTGAAGATGATAGAAAGAGTTTCCATTAGAATTTCATATTGGACTCGAACCGAATGATTAATTTATATGACGGATATTGGATTTGACGTGTTCACCTTAACCCTAATTCTATCGGAGCTCAAGATAGAAAAACCCAATCACATAGGTAACTGCACCAAGAGATTTGCTTTTAGTTCTAATGGGTTGCCACCATATACTACTAGGTGTCACTAGTGGATTTTGGGAGCAATTAGAATGATTTTGATGATCAATCATTCTAATTGTATGAATCAGAAAAGTTCTGGTACATCGAAAGGAGTTTCGATGATGTCGATGATGGAGATCACAATATATCTTATTACTATATAGAATTGAACCTAATTGGGTCACAAAAATAATAGTTTGGGTCTGGATGTCATCAATTAAGCTAATCTAGTTCGATTGGTTTGGATTAGATTCAATCAGGTTCAAGGTAATCGTGCTAGCACACGATTAAGCCTGACTTTCTCCTTCTAAAATCTTTTTGATTCATCACAACCAAGTCAAATTTGATTTGACTCATTCTTATATTTTGAATGAGTTTATTTTCATCTAACTAGAATAAGTCCAGATCAGATTAATTATAGAAATTAAATCCATTCATAGTCAAATTAGACTAGGGTCAAAAGTTGACCTATTTGAGAGAATTGAGGGATACCTGATCAGATGCTTTTGAAAAATTTTTTAAAAATTATTTTAATATAACTTTTAGATATGTAATAGAGCATATATTATACATTGGGTGTACCAAATTTCATGATTTTTGGAGGTATCTAGACTGAGTTATGATAGAGTTTGATTTGGATCAAACTCTTAAGGGAAGAGTCCTAGGCGCAGTGGACTCTTCCTTATATACTCATGCCACCATCTTCCAAATTGATTTGGCATCAAATTCAGATGGGATCTGGAGAATTTCTTGGAGATCAAGTCCAGGAGTCCCAATGGTTGAAAAAATGAGGATTTTGGTCAAAGAGGGACTCTAAGTTGGCGCTATGCTTTTGTAAAAGTACCCTTGCGCCAAGGCTCTTCACATAGAAATATTTCTCATACCCAAAGGCTGCCATTCCAGATATCCCACACCCCCTTTATACTCTCTCTTCTTTTCTTCTATATTCCTATAATGTTAGGCATAAATCTAAGAAGAAGTTCCAATCAAATTTGTGAAGAGTTCAGCATCTATGCGATGGTGTTCATGAGATGGACATGCTATCTTCAAAAGTTTTTTGAAGGACTTTTAGATCATATTCAGATCTAATCTTTAGAAAAAATATCTATGAGAAGAAGATATCTAGATCCTTCTTAAGTGAATACCGATAGAGGTCAGGCGTGTGCGTGGCTCCTTTCAGAACCTCAGAAAACATCTGGATCATCGTAGGGTAATCAGATTACCCAAACAAGGTATGATATTAAATATGATTTAATTTTTATTTTAATTTTTAATATTTGATCACCATGATTAGATCTAAGAATTCTTATATTAAATTAAATTATTTATAAATTTTTAAAAAAATCCATCTCAGATCTGATCAAATTTGCATGATCCTACGGCAGAAAATAGGATTTTTCCTTCAACTGGTATCAAAGCCAGATTAGCAGTTCTTCAGATCTATCTTAGATCTAATTTTATTTTTATTTATAATCTAATATTAAAAGGTTTTAGATATCACATCAGATATGATTAGATCTAAAATTAAAAAATTAGAAAATTAAATATTTAAGATTTAATATGTATAAGATGCATGACTAGACTAGGTATAGAATAGTTCTATGTGTAGTCTAGTATGTCCATGTATTTATTTTGATTAAATATAATTTTAAGTCTATTTAATTTTTTTTTTTGATGTTATAATTATTGTAATTAAATCTAAAAATAGATAATAAATTTTTTAATTTTGATTTATTTATATGAGATATGAAAGATGCATACTTAGACGAGTCATAGAATAGTTCTATAAGATGTCTAGAATAGTTTTATATTTGATATGATTAAATTTAAAATTTTAGATTTAATATGTGATATTTTAGATCTAATAGTGTGCATATTGATGATACATGAGATGTATGCAAGACATGTATTAGTTAGGTCTTTTTATATGTGATGTATGATCTAACTAGTTTTGTAGTAAAATATTATATTTCTGATTAAGGAGTTTCCAATGATTGTTTGATCATAAGAACAAAGTAGGATTTAAAAATTCTCTCCTCCCATTCGATAGAATGTTCTTATGGCCTGTAGGGGTGCTGCGCGTTCGTCCTTAATCAAAAACTAGAACTTATTTTTCTGCAAAATCCTAAATTTTGAAACCCTAGGATTTTTATTACATATTTTGTTCATAAACTCAAAACTTAATTAAGAATTAAGATTATAAAGTTAATTAGATCTAAAAATTATAAATTTTCAGATCTAAGACATATTCATAAAATTGGATTCGGGCTTGGGTAGCTCAATTAGGTCTAGTGGTTGATCAAACTGGATCAAGAGTTGATTAGGTGGGATCAGAGAAATCTTATATTTGATCAGCCTAATAGGATTAAGTCTGGATCAAGATTGAATCACATTGAGATGTGACTCGATCAAGTCAATACCTAATTTGGCTCGATGGTTCGATTGTAGGCTAATCCAATTAGTTTTGATTCGATAATTTAGTGTCTAAGGTAAGTCTGGCAGATACGATCAACTAATTTTTAATTGAGAGCTACTCGATCTGAATGCATTCTTGTCAAGTTAATGATATATCACTTCCACCGATCATACTTATTGACCATTTATGTCGATCTAGTTTTGATTTAAGGTGGCTCACAATTTGAGCCAACCCATGCCACTAGATTAGTCATAATAGTTATGACTAAGTCAAGTCAAGTTTAAAGAGACCTAAATTAAATCTTCCTAAGAAAATATTAAGTCTAAGATCTTCCACCATCGTAGATGTGTGGGCCCTTCTCGGGGTTGATTGTTCTCGGCTAGATATAGTGGTTCAGTTGTACTGGAAAGATGCAACCATGTCTATTAGGCATTTGATGCTGTGGGTTGGAGGATGGGTTGGACTTAATATTCTGGATAGGTGAGGGATCCAATCAGAAATCCAATCTATGCAAATGATGATTCTGACTTAACTAAGGAGTGGATCAATATTTTGGATATGGTGAGATTCATGAATTAGAGATCAGGTTAGGGTGCACCATGATTAGAGAATCATTGGACAAGAGTTGTCGACTCATCGATTGACCAATCATTAATAACTGTTAGGTGAGGTGGTGAGTCAGTTGGTGGGACCGCACTACCCACTGAAATCAATAATCATGGAGATTTTTGCATCTCTACCAAGAGAGTGTAGGGATCTGAGTAAATAGTGAGAGCCTAATTTATTTAAAAATAAAATTTTTAAATAAATTGGTTAAGTCTAATTATAAAATCTAACTAGAAATTTTGACTCTCTACAGAAAAATATCTCCGTCCAACCTACTAGCCCATATCCTGGACACCCATAGACTGATCGAATCCAGCTACAAGAATTGGCTTCAAAACTTCAAAATTATTTTGGATTCCAAAAAGTTGACTCATGTATTGGAACAGGATCCTCCCACCTTATCAATCCATCCATCCGCTGATAGAAGAGCATCTCTCGAGAAGTGGATGGATGAAGATAACAAAGTCAGGTATTACATGTTAGGCTTGATGTCTGATGAGCTCCAGCACCAACATAAAGATATTAAGACTAGCCACCAAATGTTGGCTCACTTGCAAGAGTTGTCTGGTGAACAGAGTCACGGAGCCAAATATCAAGTCACTAAAAGACTGTTTAAGGCTCAAATGCATGATGGGCAATCGATCCAAGATCATTGTCTGAAAAATGATCAAGGACTTAGAAGAGCTTGAGAAGCTCGGTGATAAGTTAGATCAAGATCTGCAAACTGACATAATTCTATAGTTCTTGATTGATGCGTATGGATAATTCATCATGAACTACCATATGCATAAACTTCAGAATACCTTAGTTGAGCTTATGAATATGTTAGTTACTGCTGAGCTTTCTATGAAAGGTTCTAAAGGCTCAATACTTACTGTAGAGCAGACTTCTTTCAAGAAAAAGCTTTTTTGGAAGAAGAAGAAGTTTGTGAAGAAGCAGAAGATGGATGGAGGGAAGAAGAAGAAGGCAGAGCTGAAGAAGAAGGCCGCTGATAATGAAAAATATTTTCATTGCAATACTGACGACCATTGAAAGTAGAACTACCCTCTTTACCTGGCTAGCCTGAATAATAAGAAGGAGGCAGGCCCTTCTGGTGGTATGCTAATCATAGAATCTAATCTTATGGTTTCTTCTACATCCAGTTGGATGCTTGACTCTGGTTCTAGTGCTCACTTATGCACTTCTATGCAGGGTCTTAAGGATAGCAGGAGGCTGAGGGATGGTGAGATGATCCTACGCATCGAGAACGATGCAAGAGTTGCTGCTATGGTCGTGGAAACCTACCCTCTATGATTACCTTCAGAATTAGACTTAATACTTAGAAACTATTTTTATGTGCCTGCAGCATGTAGGAATTTGATTTCTATTTCATGTTTAGTACAGGAAGGCTATGTAATTAGTTTTCTTAAGAGCCATTGTATTATTCTTTATGAAAGAAATAAAATTGCAAGTGATTTTCTTATAAATAATCTCTATCAATTATAAATTGATATTTCTATTTTTAATATTAAGCAAAACATGAATACCATAGGATCAAAGCGACATAGGGATAGTCTAAATGATAGGTATCTTTGGCACCTTAGGCGAGGTCATATAGTTGAAGATAGGGTTAACAAATTGGAGAAATCTGGGCTGTTTATTCCATTGACTTTTGAGTCATATTCAATTTGTGAATCATGCCTTCATGGCAAAATGACCAAGCTCCCTTTTGTGGGACATGGGAAAAGGGTCACAGACCTGCTTACGCTAGTACATACTGATGTATGCAGCCCATTTGATGTGCCAGCCAAGGATAATTACATCTACTTCATCACCATTATCGATGATTTATCTCGATATGGGTATGTATATTTGATGCGACACAAGTCTGATGTTTTTGAAAAGTTCAAGAAATTTAGAATTGAAGTAGAAAAACAAACAGGAAAACCCATTAAGATTCTTCGATCAGATCAGGAGGCGAATACCTTAGTCAAAAATTCCTAGACTATCTTAAGGATAATGACATAATCTCTTAATGGAGTCCACTTGGAATGCCTCAACTCAATGAAATTTTAGAACGAAGAAATCAAATCCTATTAGATATGATTCGATCCATGATGAGCTTTACAGACCTCCCTGAGTTTCTTTGGGGACATAGTCTATTGACCGCTATATATCTACTGAATAGGGTTCCATCTAAAATCATTCCTACCACACCGTATGAGATATGACATGGTAAGAAACCAAGTCTAAGTCATCTCAAAATTTGGGGTTGTCCGACCCATGTCAAGAGACAACAAGCGAACAAGTTAGAGTCTAGGTCCTTTAGAGCTCAGTTCATACGATATCCTAAAGAGTCATTAGGATATTATTTCTATCTTTCAAAAGATTATAATGTGGTTGTGAGTCAACACGCTATCTTTCTTGAAAAATAGTTTATTCAAGATGGTGGCATTGAAAGATAGATTAGGCTCGAGGAGAAAGTCTCCCAAGAGCCACGAGCCAAGGAACCAATGGAACCCAATCAGATTAAGCCAGTCCAATCACCACCTCGTCCACCTCGTAGATCAGAAAGGATTTTTTGTCCCTCTGAAAGGTACTTAGGTACTATTTTAGAGGATGTAGAGAAAATATTCCTTATAGAAAAAGGGGTTCAAGGTGATGATCCCAAAACCTATGATGAGGCGATATCAGATATTAACTTTGAGAAATGATTAGGGGCAATGAAGTCAGAGATTGACTCAATGCGCTCGAACTAAGTCTAGACCTTGGTAGATCCACCTGAAGGTATAGTATCTATTGGGTGTAAATGGATCTTCAAGAGAAAGATAGGTGTCGATGGAAATGTTGAGACATTCAAAGCAAGACTTGTAGTGAAAGAGTATAGTCAGCACGAAGGCATTGACTATCAGGATATTTTTTCACCAATAGCCATACTCAAATCTATCCACACATTGCTAGCTATTGTAGCCTATTTTGATAATGAAATTTGGTAGATTGATGTGAAAATGACATTCTTAAATGAATATCATGAGAAAGATATCTATATGAAATAGCCACTGGGTTTCACATCCAGTGATACTAATCACAAGGTCTGCAAGCTACAAAGATCCATATATGGACTTAAGCAAGCATCTCGGAGATGGAATGCTCGTTTCAATGATGTGATCAAATTATTTGGATTCATCAAGAATGAGGAGGAGCCCTGTATTTTCAAAAAGGTAAGCGAGAGTGCTATTGTCTTTTTCGTACTATACGTGGATGATATCATCTTAATTGGGAATGATATTCTCATGTTGACTAGGTCAAAATGTGCTTGTCTAAAGAATTCTCCATAAAAGACCTAGGAGAGGCATCCTTTATTCTAAGAATTAAGGTCTATAGAGATAGAACAAATAGGGTGCTGAGTCTCTCATAGAAGATGTATATAGAGGAGATACTAAAGAGGTTTAGCATAGAAAAGTCTAAGAGAGTATTGGTGCCCTTCAGACATTGTGTTTATCTCTTCAAGAAGATGTGTCCCAACACACCTGAGGAGATTGAATGCATGAGCAAGATCTCATATGCTTCAGCAATAGGGAGCCTCATGTATGCCATGCTATATACACGATCTGATATTAACCATGCTGTGAGTGTCACGAGCAAGTATTAGTCGAATCCAAATGAAGAGCACTGGACTTCTATGAAATATATCATTAAGTGCTTGAGAAAGAGTAAGGATTTATTTTTAGTCTTTGGTAATGGAGAACTCCAGATCCAGGGGTATACAGACTCAGAGTTTATGTCCAATATAGATAATCGAAAGTTGACATCTGGAAGTCTATTTATTTATAATGATGATGCTATCACCTGAAAAAGTTTCAAGCAGATGGTGATTGTAGATTCCACCATAGAAGCAGAATACATCGCTGTGTCGAAAGCTGTAAAGGAGGCATTCTGGTACAAAAATTTTTTTATAGAGCTTGAAGTGATGCCATCAGATGTCGTTCCTCTATACTACTACAATAATGGTGCCATAGCCTTACCTAAGGAGACAAGGTCTCACCAAAAATTCAAGCACATAGAGCGGCGATAGCACATCATCCACAATTATCTCAAGAAAGAACACGTCAAGGTCAAGAGAGCCGACACTGTAGATAATACAGCTGACCCACTGACAAAGCCATTCAGCCAACAGAAGATCGAAGCCCACCTTGAGAAGATGGAACTTTAAATTGTAGCCAATTAGCTTTAGGTCAAGTGGGAGTTTGTTAGGTGTGTGCCCTAGAAGCCAGATTAACTGTCACTTATAATACACTTCTAAGGATAATTTTATAATTTTAACTATAAATTAATAAATGGATTATTTTTCTATCATAGTATGTATTTAAAAGTGTCTGTGATACATTTCTTGAGTTAATGGTAATGATAATTCATATTTTCAAGAGTTGAAAATTTAAGACATGAATTTTCATAATTAACTTATAAAATACTTTCGATCATTGGATCATCACGAGGATGGTAATCGATCCGAAAGGTTGGTGTATGATAACTTTCTTAGGATAGATATGTCATGAATCTATGGTGTGGAGACATCAGAGTGAGAGTATAGGTATTTGTTTGAGAATGAGGGCACTAAGCATTACCACCTCGAGTAGTCATAAGAAAGTCTGCCTTCTCATCGATGACTGACTCGATGCTGCAGTGGTGTCTATGGTTCCATGACCTAAGGTGCATGGTAGTTCATCTTGAGGGTGTTATAGTTTTACTACACCATAACTCGGTCTCCTAGCCATTCGGAAACCTAAGGTGTATGTTGGCTATAGCATGTTCATTGTATGAATTGGATTGCACCAATAAGAGGATCTATCTACCTCAGTAGATAAGGAGTAGCCCTATGATAATCATGATATTGAGTCCTTAAGCCCATGGCCATGGCAAAGTGAAGATGATAGAAAAAATCTTTATTAGGGTTTCACATTGGACTCGAATCGAATGATTAATTTATATAATGGATATTGGATTTGACGAGTTCACCTTAACCCTAATCTTGTCGGGGCTCAAGATAGAAGAACCCAATCACATAGGTAACTACACTGAAAGGTTTACTTTCAATTTTGAGGGGTTGCCACTATATACTGCTAGGTGTCACTGGTGGATTTTGGAAGCAATTAGAATGATTTTGATGATCAATCATTCTAATTGTATGAATCAGAAAAGTTCTGATCCATCAGAAGGTGTTTCGATGATATTGATGATAGAGATTTTGACATATCTCACTATCATACAGAATTAAATCTAACTAGGTTATACAAATAATGGTTTAGGTCTGGATATCATCAATTGAGCTAATCTTGTTTGATTGATTTGGATTAGATCCAATCAGGTTCAAGGTAATCGTGCTAGCACACGATTGAGCCTAACTTTCTCTTTCTAAAATCTTTCTGATTCATCGCAACCAAGTCAAATTTGATTTGACATATTCTTATATTTTGAATAGATTTATTTTCATTTGACTAGAATAAGTCCAGGTCAGATTAATTGTAGAAATTAAATCCATTCATAATCAAATTGGACTAGGGTTAAAAGTTGACCTATTTGAGAGAATTAACGATCACTTGATCAGATGCTTTTAAAAAATTCTTTAGAAATTATTTTGACTTGATTTTTAGGTATGTGATAGAGCATGAATTGTACATTGGGTGTACCAAATTTCATGATTTTTAAAAGTGTCTAGACTAAGTTATGATACATTTTGATTTGGATCAAACCCTTGAGAGAAGAGTCCTAGGCGCAGTGGACTCTTCCTTATCTACTCATGCTGCCACCATCTAGATTGATTTTTGGCCTTAAAATCAAATGGGATCTGAGGATTTTCATGGAGATCAAGTTTAGAAGTCCTAATGATCGAAAAAATGAAGATTTTGGTTAAAGAGGGACTCTAACTTGGTGCTATGCTTTTGTATAAGAACCCTTGCACCAAGGCTCTTCACATAGAAATATTTTTCATACCCAAAGGCTATCATTTTAGATATCCCATCCCACTCTATCAACTCTCTCCCTCTCTTCTATATGCCTAAAAAGTTAGACATAAATCTGAGAAGAATATCCAATTAAATTTATGAAGAGTTCAGCATCTATGCACTGGTGTTCGTGAGACAGACATGCTACCTGCAGAAATTTTTTGAAGGACTTCCAGATCAAATCTAGATCTGATCTTTGGTGAAAAGATTTATGAGGAGAGGACATCTAGATTCTTTTAGAGTGGATACTAGTAGAGGCAAGATCTATGTGCGGCTCCTTCCAGAATCTCAGAAAAAATCAGGATCATCATAGGGTAATCAGATTACCAAAATAAGGTATGATATAAAATCTGATTTAATTTTTATTTTAATTTTTAATATTAGATCACCATGATCAGATCTGAGAACTCTTAGATCAGATTAGATCATTTAAGAATTTTTTTAAAAAATTATCTTAGATCTGATCAGATCTGCACGATCTTATGTTGGAAAATAGGATTTTTTCTTCAGTGGCAATCCATCAGAACTGAAAGCGAACCTCTCGATGCAGCTATGTGTGTGATTAAGTTCATCTATCTTGAGCTCCAATAGGATTAGGGTTAAGATAAACTCATCAAACCCAACATCCGTCATATGAATTGATCATTTGATTCGAGTTTGATGTGAAAACCTAATAGAAACTCTTTCTATCATTTTTGTACTACCATGGCCACAGGCTTGTGGACTCAATCTCATGATCATCATAGAGCTACACCTCATCTACCGAGGTAGATAAATCCTCTATTGGTGCAATCTAATTTCTATAATGAACATGCTATAGCCAACATACACCTCAGGATTCCCAATGGCTAAAAGACATAGTTATGGTATAGTCAAACTATAACACCTTCAAGGTGAATTACCGATGCATCTCTGGTCAAAGAACCAGATACACCACTGAAACATTGAGCCAGTCATTGACGAGAAGGTAAACTCCCTTATGACTGCTCGAGGTGGTCATGCTCAGTGCCCTCATTCTCTAATGAGTACCAATACTCTCGCTCTAGTGTTTCCACACCATATTCTCAAGACTCATCTATCCTAAGAAAGTGATCATACACCAACATTCTAGATCAATCACCATCCTTGTGATGATCCTATGGTAAGGAGTAATTTATGAGTTAATTTTGAAAATTCATGTCTTAAATTTTCAACACTTGAAAATATGAATTGTCATTACCATTAACTCATAGGATGTATCACAGACGCTTTAAATACACACTATGATAGAAAATAATCCTTTTATTAATTTATAGTCTAAATTATAAAATTGCCCTTAGAAGTATATTACAAGTGTTTAGCCAATCTAGCTTCTAGGGCACACATCTAACAAACTCCCACTTGACCTAAAGCTAATTGGCTATAAATCTAAGTCCCATCTTCTCAAGGTGGGCTTCGATCTTTTGCTATCCTAATAGCTTTGTTAGTGGGTCAGCTGCATTATCTGCGGTGTCGACTCTTTTGACCTAACATATCCTTTCTCAAGATAATCACAGATCAGGTGGAATCGCCACTCGATGTGCTTGGATTTTTTGTGAGACCTAGGCTTCTTAGCAAGGGCTATGGCGCCATTGTTGTTGCAGTACAAAGGGACGGCATCCGATGGCATCACTCCGAGCTCTGTGGCAAACTTCTTGTACCAGAATGTCTCCTTCACAGCTTCTAACAAAGCAATGTATTCTGCTTTCATGCTGGAGTCTATTATCAATGTCCACTTGAAACTCTTCCAGTTAACAGCACCATCATTGCACACAAGCAGACTTCCAGATATTCACATTCGATCATCTACGTCGGACATAAAATCTGAGTCTATATATCCCTAGACCTGAAGTTCTCCATTACCAAAGATTAGAAACATATCCTTAGTCTTTCTCAAGTACTTAAGGATACATTTCATAGAAGTCCAGTGCTCTTCATCTAGATTTGACTGATACTTACTCGTGACACTCACAGTATGGGTAATATCAGATCGTGTACATAGCATGGCATACATGAGACTCCTAATTGCTAAAGCATAAGGGATCTTGCTCATGCATTCAATCTCCTCAGATGTGCTAGGACACATCTTCTTGGAGAGATGAATGCCATGTCTAAAGGGTATTAAACTCCTTTTGAAGTTTTCCATACTAAACCTCTTTAGCACCTCCACTATGTACATCTTCTGTGAAAGTTCTAGTATCCTATTTGGTCTATCTCTATAGATCTTTATTCCTAGAATAAAGGATGCATCTTCTAGGTCTTCTATAGAGAACCTTTTTGATAACCACGTTCTGATCATGGTCAACATGAAAATATCATTTCTAATTAGAAGGATGTCATCCACGTACAGTACGAAGAAGACAATAGTACTCCCACTGACCTTTTTGAATACACATGGCTCCTCCTCATTTTTGATGAAACCAAACAATTTGATCACATCATTGAAACAAGCAATCCAACTCCAAGATGCTTGCTTGAGTCTGTATATGGATCTTTGCAGCTTGCATACCTTGTGATCACTATTACTGGATGTGAAATCAAGTGGTTATTTCATATAGATATCTTCCTCATGATATCTACTTAAGAACGTCATTTTCACGTCCATCTGCTATATTTCATAATAAAAATAGGCTGCAACAGCAAGCAACATATGGATGGATTTGAGCATGGATATTGATGAAAAAATATTCTGATAGTCAATGCCTTTACACTAACTATACCCTTTCGCTATGAGTCTTACTTTGAATGTCTCTACATTTCCATCAGCACCTATCTTTCTCTTGATGATCCATTTACACTCAATAGGTGTTATACCTTCAGGTGGATCTACCAAGGTCCAAACTTGGTTTGAGTGCATGAGTAAATTTCTGACCTTATTGCCTCTAATCATTTTTCGAAGTTGAAATCTTATATTGCCTCATCATAGGTCTTAGGATCATCACTATAAATCCCATTATTCATGAGGAATATTTTTTCTACATTCTCTAAAATAGTACCTAAGTATCTTTCAGGAGGATGGAAAATTCCAGTTGATTTTTGAGGTGGAGGAGGTAGTATTTGGACTGGCTCAATCTAATTGGATTTCATAGGTTTCTTAGCTCGTTGCTATTTGGAGACCTTTTTTTCTAGCCTAATCAATCTTCCGATGCCACCATCTTAAATAAATTATTTTTCAAAAAAAATAGCATGTCAACTCACAATCACATTATGGTCTTCTGAAAGATAGAAATAATATCCTAACGACTCTTTAAGATTTCCAATGAACCAAGCTCTAAAGGATCTAAATTCTAACTTGTCCGTCTACTATCACTTGACATGAGTCGGACAATCTCAAATTCTGAGGCGACTCAAACTTGATTTCTTACCATATTATATCTCATACGGTGTGGTAGGAATGGTTTTAGAGGAAACCCTATTCAATAAATATATTGCGGTCATTAAACTATATCTCTAAAAAAAATTAGAAAGGTCCATGAAGCTTATCATTGATCGAACCATATCTAATAGGGTCTAGTTTCTCTGTTCTGAAACCCCATTGAGTTGAGGTGTTCCAGGTGGAGTCTATTGTGATACTATACCATTTTCTTTGAGAAAGTTCAGGAATTTTTGATTAAGGTATTCACCTCCTCGATCTGATCGAAGAACCTTAATGGATTTTTCTATTTGCTTTTCTACTTCAAGTCTAAATTTTTTGAACTTTTCAAAAGCTTCAAACTTATGTCGCATCAAATATATATACCCATACCAAGATAAATCATTAGTAAAGATGATGAAGTAGATATAATTGCCTCTGATCGATAAATCAAATAGGCCGCACACATCTGTGTGTACCAAGGCAAGTAGGTCTATGGCCCTTTCTCCATATCCTACAAAAAGGAGCTTGGTCATTTTGCCATGAAGGCATGATTTATAAATTAGATATGACTCGAAAGTCAACGGACATAATAGATCGAATTCTTCAAATTTGTTAACCCTATCTTTAGCTATATGACCTAGCCTAAGGTGCCAAAGATACCCATTGTTTAGACTATCCCTAGATCATTTTGATCCTATGACATTCATGTTTTGCTTGATATTGAAAATAGAAACATCAATATATAACTGATAGAGTTCATTTATAAGAAAACCACTAGCAATTTTATTTCTTTCAAAAAGAATATTACAATGGTCCTTAAGAAAACTAATTACATACCCTTCCTGTGCTAAACATAAAATAAAAATTAAATTTTTGCTTGCTGCAAGCACATAAAAATAGTCCCCAAGTACTAAATCTAATCTTGATGGTAGTAAAAAAGGGTAGGTTTTCATGGCCACAGCAGCAACTCTTACTCCATTTTCAACGTGCAGGATCATCTTACCATCGACTCTCCTCAAGATCCTGCATAGAAGTGCACAAGTGAGCAGCCAAACCCAAGTCAAGCACACAACTGGATGCAGAAGAAATCATAAGATTAGATTCTATAACAAGGATACCTCCAGAAGGATCTTCCTTCTTCTTGTTCTCTAGGCTGGCCAGCTATAAAGGGCAATTTTACTTTCAATAGCCATCGGTGTTGCAATAAAAATATTTTTCTTTGTCTGCGGCCTTCTTCTTTGACTCTCTTTTTCTTCTTCTCTTTATCTGTCTTCTGCTTCTTCGCAGACTTCTTTTTCTTTTCAAAAGACTTTCTCTTGGAAAAAGTCCGCTCCACAGCAAGCACTGAGCCCTTTCAACCTTTCAAAGAAAGCTCAATAGTAACCAGCATATTCATCAGTTCAGCTAAAATACATTGCAGCTTATGCATATGGAAGTTCATGATGAATTATCCATATGCATTAGTCAAGGATTGCAAGATTACATCAATTTGCAAGTCCCTATCTAGCTTGACACCAAGGTTCTCAAGCTCTTCTATGTTCTTGATCATCATCAGATAATGATCTTGGACTGAATGCCTATCATGCATTTGAGCTTTAAAAAGTCTTCTTGTGACTTGATATTTGGATGCATGACTCTCCACACCAAACAACTCTTATAGGTGAGCCAACATTTGGTGAGTAGTCTTGATGTCCTCATGTTAGTGCTGAAGCTCATCAAACATCGATCCCAATATGTAGTACCTAGCTTTATTATCTTCGTCTGTCCACTTTTTCAGAAATGCGCTCTATTCGATGGATGGTTTGGGCTAGTAAGGTGGGGGGTCCTGATCCAATACGTGAGTCAATTTTCTAAAATCCAAAATAATTTTATATTTTTAGAGCTAATCCTTGTAATTGGGTTCGGTCAGTCTATTGGTATCCAGGATACAGCCAAGTGAATTGGATGCAGACATTTTTCTGTAGAGAGTCAAAGTTTCTAGTTAGATTTTATAATTAGACTTGATCAATTTATTTATAGATTTTATTTTTAAATAAATTAAGCTTCCACTATTTTCTTAGATCCCTACACTCTCTTGGCAGAGATCTGAAAATCTCTACGATCATCAATTGATTTCTAGTGGATGGTGCACTCCCACCAACTGGCTCACCACCTCATCTAACAGTTATTGATGATGGGTCAGCCAATGAGTGGACAACTCTTGTCCAATGATTCTCTAATCATGGTGCACCAAAACCTGGTCTCTAATTCATGGAGCTCACCATGCCAGAAATATTACTCCACTCCTTAGTTAAGTCAAATCCATCATTTGCACGAATTGGATTCCTAATTGGATCCTTCACCATATCCAAAATATTGAGTCCAACCCATCCTCCAACCCATAGCATACAATGCCTAATAGACATGATTGCATCTTTTCGATGCAACCAAACTACTGTAACCAATCGAGAATAATCAACCCCGAGAGGGGCCTGTACATCTATAATGGTGGAAGATCTATGACTTAATATTTTTTTAGGAAGATTTGATTTAGGTCTCTTTAAACTTGGCTTGACTTTAGTCATAACAATTATGACTAACCTTGTGGCATGGCTTAGCTCGAATTGTTAGCCACCTCTAATCAAAATTGGATCGACACAAATGGCTAGATAAGTGAGACTGGTGGAAGGGATATGCCATTAACTCGACACGAATGTATTTAGATCGAGTAGCTCTAAATTAAAAACTAGTCAATCGTATCTGCTAAACTTACCTTAGATACAAAATTATCAAACCAGAATTAATCAGGTTAGCCTATAATTTAGTTTCGAATGATGGAGCCAAATTAGGTCTTGACTTGGTCGATCACATATTATGGTGAGTCAACCTTGACCTAGACTTAATCCTATTGGGCTGGTCAATTCTAAGCACTCTTGATCCCGCCTAACCAACTCTTGATTCGATTTGATCAACTGCTACACTTAATTGAGCTACCCAAGATCGAACCCAATTTTATGAAGGTGTCTTAGATCTGAAAATTCATAATTTTAGATCTAATTGATTTCATAATCTTAATACTTAATTAAGTTTGGATTCATGAATGAAACATGTATCAAAATTCTAGGGTTTCAGGATGTAGGATTTTGTAGAAAAGTAAGTTATGATTTTTGATTAAGGATGAACACGCAGCACCCCAACATGCCATAAGAGCACCCCATCGAATAGGAGGTGAAGGCCTTTAAATTCTACTTTGCTCTTATGACCGGATGGCCAAGGGGAACACTTTAATCAGAAATTTAATTTCTAATGCAAAACTAGTTAGATCTAAATTATATATTACATATATAATTAATGATCTAGCCTATACGTGCTTTGCATACATCTCATGTATCAAAATTTAATCTACATATTCATACTTTCAGATTTGATATATCTGATATAATATCTAAAAAATAAAATTTTAATTAAACACATCATATAAAATTCTTTTCTAGACTACGGAGAGAATAATTCCATAAAGCTAGTCTAGAAATGCATAAGATATATCTCATATATTAAATTAAATTTTAATCTACTATTTTTTAGATATGATTATAACTCTTATATCATTTGAAAACATTAATTTAACAATAATTCCAATGATCATATCAAAAGATAATTTTTCTAAACTATATATAGAACTATTCTATAACCTAGTTTAGTCATACATCTCATATATCAGCATATGTAATCAATTTTTAATTAATCTTATGATTTTAGATCTAATCATATCTGATGTGACATATAAAATCACTAATATCATATTAAAATAAAAATAAAAAATTAGATCAAAATTTGATCTGAAGAACCGTAAATGCAGTCCTGATATCAGTTGAAGAAAAAAATCTTATTTTCCACTAGAGGATCGTTCAGATCTAATTAGATCTGAAGGAACATTTCAAAAAAAATTTTAAAAATTTTAATTAGATCTGAGATATCTTAGATCTAATCTTATAGGTCTGATATTAAAACTAAAAATTAAAATTAAATCAAATTTAATTTTCATACCTTGGTTGGGTAAATTACTTTTACCCTACTAATGATCTGTTGTCACCTAGGGTTCTAAATGTAGCCACGCAATCATCTGGCCTCTACTAGAGTCTACTTGGACAGGATTTGGATGCACTCTCCTTCTAGATGAGATCTCTAAAAATTAGAATTGGAACTAATTTGTGAAGCCTTCGAATGAATTTTGAAGGCAGCACTTTGTCTCTTAATCTAGATCGCCCTATCTTGATTTTGTGTTCAACTTTTCTCAACACTTGGTGGCTGAAAACTCACCAAACCTAGTGTGGACATGGAGAAAAGAGTGAGGAGCTCCAGATGGGGCATGGAAGAGGTTTATGGTGGAAGCAATTTGGGCATGGTGATCAAAAGATTAACAGCCCTAGGGCGTAGGGTCTTTAAATAGACTCCTACGCCACCTTAGAGTTCCATTTCATCAAGCAATCAAATAACTTGATTGCTTAGGACTCTAGAGCTGATAGCCCATGCCAAACACTGATCTCATCAGTGTTTTTGTCACCCAAAACACTTCCAAAGGTGGTGGCATGAAGGGATAAGGAAGAGTCCAAGGCGCCAAGGACTCTTCCCAGAATTTGATCCAAATCAAATTCTGCTTTAATCCAATCTAGGAACCTACATAAGTCACCAAATTGGGCACACTCATAGCATGACTCGAGCCCAATCACATGCCCAAATATTAGATGAAAAGTGTTCCTAGAGAATTCTCTAGGTGGCTCAGATCCTATGACCTTCAACTCTCTTAATTGGGTCAACTATTGACCCTAGTCCAATTGCATTTCAAAATGAATTTATTTTTAGAATTAATCTGACATGGACAAGTTCTAGCTAGATGAAAATAAATCCATTTACAATCTAGGGATGAATCAAATCAAATTTGACTAAATTCAGATAGATCAGAAAAACTATAGAAGGAGAATGTCAGGTTCAATCATGTGCTAGCACTATTTTCTTGAACCTGATTGTATCGAATCCAAATCAATCAAATTGAATAAACCCAATTGATCATATCTAGATCTAAATTTTTATTTGTGTGATCCAGTTAGGTTCAATTTCATATGGTAATCAGATATGTCATGATCTCCATCATCAACATGATTGAAACATCTTTCGATGGACTAAAACTTTTCTGATTCATATAATTAGAATGATCATCAAGATCATTCTAATTGCTCCCAAAATCCATTAGTGGCACCTAGCAGTATATGGTGGCAACCCATCAGAGCTAAAAGTGAACCTCTTTGTGTAGCTACGTGTGTTATTGAGTTCTTCTATCTTGAGCCCCGACAGGATTAGGGTTAAGGTGAACTCGTCAAACCCAACATCCATCATTTGAATTGATCATTCGATTCGAGTTTGTTGTAAAAAACTGATAGAAACTCTTTCTATCATCTTCACACTATCATGGCCATGGGCTTATGGACTCAATCTCATGATCATCATAGGACTACTCCTCATCTATCCAAGTAGATAGATCTCCTATTGGTGCAATCCAATTCCTATAATGAACATGCTATAGCCAACATACACCTCAGAGTTTTGAATAGCTAGGAGATCGAGTTATGATGTAGTCAAACTATAACACCCTCAACGTGAACTATCGATGCACCTTAGGTCAAAGAACCAGACACACCACTACAGCATCAATCCAGTCATCGATGAGAAGTTAGACTCCCTTATGACTGCTCGAGGTGGTCACACTCAGTGCCCTCATTTTCTAACGAGTATTTATACTCTCGCTCTAGTTTCTTCACACTATAGACTCAAGACTTATCTATTCTAGGAAAGCAATCATACACCAACCTTTCGGATCGATCACTATCCTTGTGATGTTCCTACAGTCAAGAGCAATTTATGAGTTAATTATAAAAATTCATGTCTTAAATTTTCAACTCTTGAAAATATGAATTATCATTATTATTAACTCAAAGGAGGTATCACAAATAATTTAAGTACACACTATGATAGAAAATAATCTTTTTATTAATTTATAGTTAAAATTATAAAATTATTCTTAGAAGTGTATTACAAGTGTTTAGCCAATCTAGCTCCTAGGGCACACACCTAACACTCATAGATTCGAATCCTAAGTCGGTAGCACAGGAACTAATTTTCTATACCAATCGATTTAACCATCTAATAATGGTACCCGATGTTCGGATAGGTCGAATAGTGGCAATGCAACATCGACGAACTTGTGGCATATGGTTACCATATAATTCATCTCCTTGACCTCAATGCTCAAAAGATGACCTAGGGTTTTACTATCTATCCTAAAAAATCATCTATAGTGTATTTCAAAATTCAGTATCCATTGAATGGACTACCCCGATCGAGGTTTTGCTAAATTAAAATACATGATGCACTAACTCTAACACTTGGAGCAGTCAATCCCATCTTGACTCACACACCAACTTCACAAGTACTTGACTACATCTAGTAGCCTTCCATCACTAAGTTAATAATTCAGGTAGTTTAGTACCTAAGTACAGTATATTGCTTACAAGTCATCATGGTGATCTCAGATCTAAGAGATACTTATACCCATATCCTTCATGAGCAACTCTTGACAGCAGGGAGATATGAAGTTAGGTCACATTCAGTGAAATATATTCCTACAGTTCACCTGCATGCCATACCAGTATTATATACTCCTTGGTTAAGTGGACAATAAATACATATGGCACACAATGATCTACACTCGATAAGTTGTCATTCTAGGTAACAGCATGTCATTTGGTCGCGAACTAGTTTAAGAACTAAATAACAAATCCTCCTTTGTCGAGTCTAAATAGTCCCAAGGACTTTATCATAGGAGAGTTCATTACAGAAAGATGCAAAAATGTGATGAAAAGTTAGAATAATAATTTTGTTTATTTATAATTCAAGTATAAATTATAAGTTGGCTAAACCATCTACGACCTAGATGATTGGCTTTAGGATATAATTTCCAACAACTCCAACTTAGACTAAAGCCACTTAAAATAGTGTCATATACCCATCTTCCATTTATGATTGTTGAACTCTTTAATTTTGAGCACTTTAGTAAAGGGGTTGGCCATGTTCTCCTTTTCATTGACCTTCAGAAGCTCGACATCATCTTGTTCCATGATCTCTCATACAACATGGTAGCGATGCAAAATATGCTTGTTACGCTGATATTTCTTCAGCTCCTTCGCTTGAGCTATGGCCCCAATGCTATCACAGTATAGCAAAATTGGATCATCCAAGAAGGGTGCCACTCCTAGCTTGTTGATAAACTTTTACAGCCATATAGCTTTCTTCGCAGCATCAGATATCGCGACATACTCTACCTCGCACACAGAATCGACCATAATGTGCTGCTTAGAACTCTTCTAATAGACTGCTCCTCTATTTAAAGTAAACATATAATCTAACACACTCTTACTGTCATCATGATCTGACTAAAAATTGAAATCAGTATATCCCATAAGTTTCGAATTAGCATCTCCATAGATGAGCCACTGATCCTTAGTATTTCTCAAATACTTTAGGATTGTCTTTACAACCTTCCAGTGATTCTCACATAGATCAGATTGGTATATACTCACTATTTCTAGTGAGTATGCCACGTCTGATTCGTACACATTATGGTGTACATAATAGAACCCATTATCCAAGCATACGGTATTCTACTCATATGCTTTCTCTCTTAAGGAGTTGTCGGGCAATCTCTTTTCAAGGGAGTAATTCCATGGCCTATTAGGAGATAGCCCTTCTTAGAATTCTCCATGTCAAACCTCTTCAGTACGGTATCAACATACATGGACTTGGATAGTCCAAGCAATCTTTTAGATCTATCTCTATAAATCTTCATCCCTAGGATGTAGGAAGCTTCTCCCAAGTGCTTCATGGAGAATTTTGATGATAGCCAAACCTTTATTTCCTATAGTGCAGGGATTATTAGATGTGTGCCTTAGAAGCCAGATTGGCTGAAACATTGTAATACATTTCCAGGGATAATTTTATAATTTTAACTATAAATTAATAAAAAAGATTATTTTCTATCACACTGTGTATTTAAAGTATCTATGATATATCCTTTGAGTTAATGATAATGACAATTCATATTTTCAAGAATTAAAAATTTAAGATATAAATTTTCATAATTAACTCATAAACTACTTCTGACTGTAGAATCATCACGAGGATGGTGATCGATCCAGAAGGTTGGTGTATGATCGCTTTCTTAGGATAGATGGATTTTGAGTTATGGTGTGGAGATATCGGAGTGAGAGTATAGCTACTCATTAGAGAACGAGGGTACTGAGCATGACCACCTCGAGCAATCATAAGGGAGTCTACCTTCTTATCGATGACTGGCTTGATGTTTCAGTGGTGTATCTGGTTCTTTGACCTGAGGTGCATTGATAGTTCACCTTGAGGGTGTTATAGTTTGACTACACCATAACTCGATCTACTAGCCATTTGAAATTCTGAGGTGAATGTTGGCTATAGTATGTTCATTGTCGGAGTTGGATTGTACCAATAGGAGATTTATCTACGTCAGTAGATGAGGAGTAGCCCTATGATGATCATGAGATTGAGTCCATAAGCCCATGGCCATAGCAGTATGAAGATAATAGAAAAAGTTTCTATTAAGATTTTACATCAGACTCAAATCAAATGATTAATTCATATGATGGATATTGGGTTTGACGAGTTCACCTTAACCCTAATCCAATCAAGGCTTAAGATAGAAGAATCCAATCACACAGGAAGCTATACCGAGAGGTTCACTTTCAATTCTGATGGGTTGCAACCATATACTGTTAGGTGTCACTGATGGATTTTGGAAGCAATTAGAATGATCTTGATGATCGATCATTCTAATTGTATGAATCAAAAAAGTTCTTATCCATCGAAAGGTATTTTGATGATGTCGCTAATGAAGATCGCAACATGTCTTATTATCATATGAAACTTAATCTAACTGGATCATACAAATAAGGGTTTGTATATGGATGTGATCAATGGGGCTAACCCAGTTCGATTGATTTGGATTAGATCCAATTAGGCTCAAAAAAATCATGCTAGTACATGATTGAGCCTAACTTTCTCCTTCTATAGTCTTTTTGGTTCATCTTGATTGAGCCAAATTAGTTTGGACTCACTAGAAAATCCTATATGGGTTTGTCTTTGTCTGACTAGAGCTTGTGTAGATTAGAAAAAGGTTGTCTTAATACATCAGATGGAAATAAGAGAACAGTTGCTAATTCCTATCATCACCTGTCATTTCCTATCACTACCGAGACATAAGATGTCTCAATGCAGGAAAGAAGGGGCAGGGGCATGTACCCCCTTTGGACATCTCCTTAGGACACACTCCACCTTGGTTTCCATGCATAGGAATATGCACACACCCTTAGTTGGCATGTGGACATGGGGAAAAAGGGGGGAGTCCCATACTGATGGGACTCTAGGTTTGTATGAAGAAGATGGACTCTTGGGCATCAAAGTGTTAGGGCTTATCCATCTTTGGCACCATCTATGGGGAGTTTGAGTGGTCTCTAACCTAATTAGATCAGGTGACATCATTCCACCAATCAAATTTAGATCTGATTAATCCAAGCAATATGATTGGTCGGACTGGTATGGTACTGCATGGCATAGCAGGGTCTATTTAAACCCTATATGTGCCTAGGGTTTTATGAGTTTGCCCATTCACCATGCCGCAAGGCTGCCTCTCCCCTCTTCTATGTCTCCCTCTGGTCTTCTCTCTCCCATCTCTATGCCTAAAAGGTTGGGTGAATCCAACGAGAAAGAAACAAGTGTTGGCGCAAAGATCATGAAAACAGTCGATGTGTTCATGAGACGAGCGTGCTGCCTTCATCAACCTTTTAGAGGATCTATGAATCAGATCCAAATTTTATTTTTGAAAATTAGATCTAGAAAGAGATTGCATCTAGATCCTACCGAGTGGACTTTGGTAGAGGCCAGCTGCTTGCGTAGCTACATCCAAAACTCCGGGCTTCAATAGATCATCGGCAGGATAATCAGATTACCTAAACAAGGTATGAAATTAAATCTAATTTAATTTTAATTTTTGAATTAATATCAAATCTATAGGATTAGATTTGAAATATCTTAGATCTAATTAAGATTTATTAAAAAAAAATTTAAAATATTTCTTCAGATTCCATCAGATTTGAATGATCCTATGGTAGAAAATTATTGATTTTCTCAATTGGTATCAAAGCCAGGTTAGCAGTTCTTCAGATCTATTTTGGATCTAATTTTTTTTTAAGTTTTATAGTATCATATTAAGAATTTTAGATATCACATCAGATGTGATTAGATCTAAAATCAAAAAATTAAAATTTTAGATTTATATCAAGGTTTTATGAGATACATGTCTAGACTAGGTATAGAATTATTCTACGTATAGTCTAGTGTAATTTTTCTTTTCGATATGATTAAACTATTTTTTTAGATCTTTTTATTTTTATTTTCTGATGTTATAAATGTTATAATCAAATCTAAAAATTTTAAAAAAAATTTAAATTTTTATATGAGATATAAATGATGCATGCCTAGACTAGTTATAGAATAGTTCTATGATTTATCTAGAATAGATTTTATTTGATGCGATCAATTTAAAATATTATTTTTTAAATATTATATGTGATATATCAGATCTGAAAGCATACATACCTGATTTAATATTTGATACATGAGATGTATATAGAACATGTATGATTAGATCTATGATTTTATATGAGATATATGTTGTAGATCTTATTATTTTGTAGTTTAGTTATTATTTCTGATTAAGGCATTCTTCTTGGCCATCTGATCATAAGAGTAAGAAGGGTTTAAAGATCCTCTCTTTTCATTTGACAGGATGCTCTTATGGCGTGTAGGGGTGCTGCGCATTTATCTTTAATCAAAAATTAAAAAACTTACTTTTCTACAAAATCTTAAATCTTGAAATCTTAGGATTTTTGGCATATTTCTATTTATCAATCCAAACTTAATTAAAAATTAAAATTATGAAACCAATTAGACCTAAAAATTATGAATTTTCAGATCTAAGACACCTTCATAAATTTAGATTTGGGCTTGGGTAGCTCAATTAGGTCTAGCAGTTGATCAAATTGAATCAAGAGTTGGTAAGGTGGGATCAAGAGTGCTTAGAATTGATCAGTTCAACAGGATTAAGTCTAGGTCAAGATCAACTCACATTCACATGTGGTTGACCAAGTCAAGACCTAATTAGGCTCCATACTTCGAGCCTAGATTGTAGGCTAACTCGATTGGCTCTGGTTTGATAATTTAGTATCTAAGGTAAGTCTGACAGATATGATCGATTGATTTTTAATCGAGAGCTACTTGATCTGAATGCGTTCTTGTTGAAGGAGAATGTCTAATGGCATTTTTGTCGGGTTAATGGCATATCCCATCCATCGGTCTCCCTTATCAGGCCATTTGTATCGATCCAGTTTTGATTGGAGGTGGCTAACAATTCGAGCTAACCCATGCTACTAGGTTAGTTATAATTGTTATAACTAAGTCAAGTCTAGTTTAAAGAGACATAAATCAAATCTCCCTAAGAAAATATTAAATCATAGGTCGTCCACCATTGTAGATGTGTGGGCCTTTCCCAGGGTTGATTTTTCTCAGCTAGTTATAGTAGTTTAGTTGTATCGAAAAGATGCAACCATGTCTATTAGGCATTGGATGCTACGAGTTGGAGGATGGATTGGACTTAATATTTTAGATATGGTGAGGAACCCAATCAGGAATCTAATTTGTGTAAATGATGGGTCTAACTTAACTAAGAAGTGGAGCAATATTTCAAACATCGTGAGCTTCATAAATTAGAGATCAGATTTAGATGCACCATGATTAGAGAATTATTGGACAAGAGTTATCCACTCAACGATTGACCCATCATCAATAACTATTAGGTGAGGTGGTGAGCTAGTCAGTGGGACCACACCACCCAATAGAAATCAATTAATCGTGAAGATTTTCGTATCTCTACTAAGAGAATGTAGGGATCTGAGTAAATAGTGAAAGCCTAATTTATTTAAAAATAAAATTTTTAAATAAATTAGTCAAGTCTAATTACAAAATCTAACAAGAATCTTTAACTCTTTATAGAAAAATATCTGCCTCCAACCCTTTAGCCCGTACCTTGGACACCACCAAATCTAATTACAAGGATTGGCTTTGGAACTATAAATTAATTTGAGTTTTAAAAAGCTAACCCATTTATTGGACCAGGAACCCCCTACCTTACCGACCCATCCATCCACCAAACAGAGAGCGTCTCTAAAAAAATGGATAGATGAAGACAATAAAACTAGGTACTAAATGTTGGGCTCGATGTCTGATGAGCTTCAACAACAACATGAAGATATCAAGATTGCTTGGCAAATGTTGGCTCACCAACAAGAGTTGTTTGGTGAAGAGAGTCGCACAGCCAAGTATGAGGTCACTAGAAGACTTTTTAAGGCTCAAATGCATGATGGGTGGTTGGTCTAATATCATTGTCTGATGATGATTAAAGACTTAGAAGAACTTGAGAAGCTTGGTGTCAAGCTAGACAGAAACTTGTAAATTGATGTGATCTTGCAGTCCTTGACTGATAAATATGGGCAGCTCATCATGAACTTCCATATGCATAAGCTGCAATATACTTTAGCTGAATTGATGAACATGCTAGTTATTGCTGAGCTCTCTTTGAAAGGTTCAAAGGGCTCGGTGCTTGCTATAGAGCGAACTTCTTCTAAGAAAAAGTTTTTTTGAAAGAAGAAGAAGTTTGCAAAGATGTAGAAGATAGATGGAGGGAAGAAGAAGGGAGAGCCAAAGAAGAAGACCACAGATAAAGCAAAATATTTTTATTGCAACACCGATGGCCATTGGAAGCATAACTATCTTTTATACTTGGCCAACCTAAAGAATAAGAAGGAGGCAGGTCCTTTTGGAGGTATGCTCATAATTGAATCTAATCTAATAATTTTTTATTCATCTAGTTTGGTGCTTGACTCTGGTTCTAGTGCTCATTTGTGCACTTCGATGCAGGATCTTGAGGAGACCAGAAGGCTAAGGGATGGTGAGATGATCCTAGGCATCAAAAATGGAGCAAGAGTTGCTGCAGTGGCCATGGAAACTTATCCTCTTCGACTACCATCATGATTAGATTTAGTACTTAGAAACTATTTTTATATGCCTATAGCAAGCAGGAATTTGATTTCTATTTTATGTTTAGCATAGAAAGGCTATATAGTATGTTTTCTTAAGGACCATTATGATATTCTTTTTGAAAGAAATAAAATTATAAGTGGTTTCTTTATTAATGGTCTCTACCAGTTACATATTGATGTTTCTATTTTTAATATTAAGCAAAACATGAATGTCAAAGGATCAAAGCAACCTAGGGGTAGTATAAATGATAGATATCTATGGCACCTTAGGCTTGGTTATATAGCGAAAGACAGGGTTAACAAATTAGAAAAATTTGGAGCTATTGAGTCCATTGACTTTTGAGTCATATCCGATTTATGAATCATGCCTTCATGTTAACATGATCAAGCTCTTTTTTGTAGGACATGGAAAAAGGGCCACAGATCTACTTGCCCTGGTACACACAGATCTATGTGGCCTATTTGATGTACCGACCTGAGGCAATTATGTCTACTTCATCATCTTTACTGATGATTTATCTTGGTATGGGCATATGTATTTGATATGACATAAGTCTGAAGTTTTTGAAAAGTTTAAGAAATTCAGACTCAAAATAGAAAAACAAACAGAGAAACCTATTAAGGTTCTTCGATCAGATTGGAAAGGTGAATATCTTAGTCAAAAATTCTTGGACTATCTAAAAGATAATGGCATAGTCTCATAATTGACTCCACCTGAAATGCATCAACTCAACGAGATTTCAAAATGGAGAAATCAGATCCTATTAGTGTCGGGAATTATGTTCCAAAGCCAATCGTCAGCATGTTGATGGTTGAGATATTGTAATTGATTTATTAATTAATAAAAATATTTTGGCATCTTTTTCATCATAAATTTGCATCTTCTAATAAACTTCATTATTGTGATGAAGTCCTTACGATTATTTAGTTTTCATAAAGAGAAGATTTATCAATTAGTCATTAAATTTATTCACGACTAAATGATAGGCCATTAATTAGGATGATAGCGTCTATCGAGCATAGGTCGCTATATGCCATGTAGGTTGGTTGTCCTCTTAACCAAGGAGTGTGGAGACACTAGTATGACATATAGGTGAGATGTATGGGTACATCATCATTGAACGTGACCAACTCAAGAGCATTCTATTATCAAGAATATCTCTGATGGGATGTAGGTATAAGTATCCCTTAGACCTGAGATCACCTCAGTAACTTGCAAGCAACTCACTATGCTTTGGTATTGAACTAACTGAATTTTTAATTTAGCAATGGAAGGCTTCTGGACACAGTCATGTACTTGCAAAGTCAGAGTGTGATTAAGATGGAATTGACCACTCCAAGAGTTGGAGAAGAATGTATCACTGTATTTCAATATAGCAAAACCTTGATCAGGATAATCCATTAGATGGATTTGATATTTTGAAATACAATGTGGATAACCTAATCAAAGTTGACTATTTAACTCTGAGGTATCCAATGAGCATTATGGTCAAATGGATGAATTATATGGAAACTATATCCGTATGGGTTCTAAGGATGGTGTTCTACACCTTCGACCTATCCGACCATCGGATATCATTACTAGATGGTCACTTCAATTAGTACAAAAATTTATTTTTATGCTACCAGCTTAGTTTCAGACCTATGAGGTCACACACATTAGAGTTCACATTCTCATCGAATGGTTGATCAGTGATTCAGAATTGTTTTAGGATTAAACAATCAATACGATTGATGTTTGACCTAGTGCATGTATTGTAGGAGGATCGATTAGCAATTTAATTGCTAATTGACTTAATTTGATTAAGCCAGTAGGTTGAGATTATGTTTAATTAAATATGATTTAATTAGATTTGGTTTCGCCTTGATTGGATCAAATCCAATTGGTTTATTGGATAAGCCAAGTGCAAGGAAAAACTAGTCCTAGTCTAACTAGGACTTGGGTCAACCCAATTTTCTAATTTGATTAAAAAATAAATTAGAATTAAATCTAATTTAATCTAATTTAAATAATTCATTAAATAGGTTAGGATCTGATTTAATTGGGTTGGATTACTCTTATTATTATTTGGTTAAAAGACCTTGTTTGACCAGGTCAAAATAGGAGTCCTAGTGTGAAACCATTTTTCTTTGTATTTTTATGTGAAATTCTCCATGCCCAAAGGATTCTCATGCCCTCTTTATCTATTCTATTTCTCATATGGAAGTTTGTTGCATGACCAAGTCAAAAGGGAAAGTTGACTTCGCTTAGGATTCTATGAGATGGAATTCCTAGTCAACTAAAAGTCCTCCTTCCCTTCATGCCACCACCTCTCTTATTTCTCTCTCTCTCTCTCTAACATTTTGTTTGGGTTTATTTGCATCCTCCCTTTCTGATCCATGGTAGAAAAAAAGAGGTGGGGCACCCAAGAGTTGGGCACCCCAATAACTTCCCTTATTTGGTCCTTCCTAGTCTAGGTTTATGACCTAACTTGGACTCTAGATATCTCTTTATTTAAAAGGAATTTTTTGCTAAAATTTTTGTAAGTTATAGAAATTTGAGAGGTCTCTTTGGTGTAGAAAAATTAGAGAAAAATTTATCTAGGTCATGGAGATATTAAAAACACAAATCAGGATGTCTAGAAAAAGAACAAAGAAGAAGAAGAGGGTCTTCTTCTAGGGTTTTTGTTCCAGATCTCTTCCTCCCTTTTTGTGAGCTTTTGAGAGGTGTCTCAACATCATAATTTTTTTTCATTTCCTTCTAGTATTTTGGACTGTCCATGTTTTGAAGAAGAAAGCATTGGATCAACCATTGAAGAGAGATCAGCACAGTGCTAGCATACTGTGCTAATTTTTTGCATCAAGATCTCTGATCATGTTCGTGGGCTCATGTGGATGACTCCTAGAGGCCAGACATGTGTGCGGCTCATGACTTTATTCTCAAGCCTGGATCAGCAAGTTCGAACGTCTAACTTGCATAGGTAATAGATCTGATCAGTTATTTGATAGCTGCATTAGATGTAGTATAGATCTAGGTTGATATGATCAACCATTTTTTTTTATTTAATTTTTAATTTTTAATTTAAATATCATGAAATAATCATATAATAAGATTTCAGATTTAGAATATTTTAGATTAATTTTAATCTTTCACTGTCAGATCTTGAAAAAGTTTCAAGATTTAGTCCTAAAATCTTAGATCTGGTTCCTTCAATTGGTATCAGAGCCTAGGTTCTTATTACATGATTTTTATGCATGTTTAGATTATTTATTAGATTAAATCTAATTTATAATTTAATTATTAAATTTAAAATTAAAAAAATTTAAATCTCATGAACTGCCATAAGGTTGTCCTGCTGTAAGGTTTACCCCTTACGGTGAAAAGGTTATCCTAGTTCATGATGATCTGACTATAATCATAAATTTATTAGATTTGATCTAATTTTACTTATGATTTAATAAATTTAAAATAGTTTTAGATCTAGAAATAAAATATTTTAGATTTCACGAACTGCCATAAGGGTGTTCTGTTGTAAGGTTTACCCCTTATAGTAGATAGGTTGTCCTAGTACGTGGTGAGCTAAATATTGATCATAAAATTTTAGATTAGATCTAAGAGATTTTATGATTTGATTAAAAATATTTTAATCTAATTTCAATCATCTTAAATAAGTTAGATTTGATCTAGGAAGATTTATGATTGTTTGTTATTGAAACTATTTCAATTACATGAACCTATTTAGGTTAGATCTAAAGTAGTTTTATGTTTATTTTACTTGCATATTGATTATGAATCAAACATGGTTGATAGAATCCTATTGTAAAAATATTTTACAAACATGAAAATCATTTTCAAAAAGCCAAACCCCAACCCTCAATCCAAAACTTAATTAAGAATTAAGAAGTTGTTTGATTAGGTTCTAGGATTGTAAATTGAAGATCCTATGACACGAATCATAACACATTGGGTTAACGGGTTAGTGGGGATTAGGTTCATTAATTGAGTTAGACCTATGGTTAGATTAAAGAATGGAGTTAATTAGAGAATTGACTCAATCTAATCAATTATTGTCTTAGATTAGGTCAATGATTCTCTAGATCAATTACAATAGTTCTAGTTGATCAAGTCCATGTCTTTAACAAGAACCAAATGGACTTGATTCTTGGCTAAGAGGTCTAGTTTGAACCGTTAGGTTGATCTAATCAAGACTAATTAAACTAGTTAGTGTCTAACGTAAGTTTTGGCACATACGATCAGTGATTTTTAATTGGCTGCCCGATTATCTGGCCATTTTTGATGGTGTCTAAGGTAATCTTTGGCAGACCTTTCCATCAATCTCACTTACCTGGCCTTCTTGGTGACATTGAGTTTTGATCAGATCACTTGATAATTTGAGTTGACCCATGTCAGCTAGGTAAATCAGTATGACTGATTTAGGTGCTCCTAGACCAGCCTGTTAGTGGTCTTCCTTAAGCTGACTTGGTGAAGCCAATGGGAGGATCATGACAAGCTGGTTAATTTGACCTACTCACTTCTGTAAATAAATTCTCTAAAATTATTAGGTTCCTAAAATGAAATAATTATATGATAACTGGATCATAGTCTTCCATTAAAGTGGATGATAATGGGTCCATCATTTGGATAATTATTGTAGGCCCAAAGTTCTGGTGCTTATCAGTTAATGGAATTATCATTCATTATATGATCTCTTGGATATATTTTTCTAAATGGTGGTCAGGTGGGCCAACCAAAGTTGGGCCTGATCATTCATTGGTTGGATGGGCCAAGTATGGTAATGTTAATGGTTGGACCTAACTGGACCCTTTTCTAAGAAGGCCAAAGCCAATTGATCAAGGCCTGGGGCAAAATTTAATTACTGAAAATTATTTAGAGAAATAATTGATTATGAACCTACCCTTAGATGTACATGGATGGGCCAACCGAAGTTGGGCTTGTGTACAGTCTACGTGGATTCTAGTACCCACTAAGAAATCAGGATAATTCCTCGAATTGAAGGTAGAGGCTACCAATTTGAATAAAATAGTGGGAGATCCTTTTGATTAAAGTCCAAATCTCTAGATTTAATAAATCAATTATTAATTAGATTATGTTTTTCTTTTGTGCAGATATAGCCACTTTTCTATCGCTTCGATCATTCTTAGACAATGATATGTTGGTGGGACCCAACTTCGGTAGCTAGTACCGAAAGTTGAAGATTGTCTTAGAATATGAACGGATCCTATATGTGCTGACGGATCTTGCACTTGAGGAGCCAACTACCAATGCATGTGGAACAGTCAGAGATACTTATCAAAAGTAGCTTAGTGACCAAACCATGGTGCGTTGCATTATGCTGGCTACGATGAGCGACGAGTTCAGTCCTAGGTTTGAGACAGCTCAGTCAAATAAAATGCTCCAAGTGTTCGAGAATTCTTTTGGCACACCCAATGACGTTGAGAAGTACAAGACTAGTTGTGCCATCTTCAATGCCAAAATTCAAGACGGAGCCTCTATCATTGATTATGTATTGTACATGATCGAGCTGATAGAGTGCTTGAATAAGCTCGACTTTTTCTTACACAAACAACTTGGAAAAGATGTAATACTGAACTCGCTGTCCAAGTCTTATCTCCCATTTCTTACACATTATAGAATGTCAAAGCCTGAAGTTGACAACCATGGGTTACTTGGGTTACTTCAGAACTTTGAGAAGAATCACTAGCTCCATAAAGAATCGGTGAACTTAGTGGGAGGTTCATCTTCTCATTCTTGACCTTTTGAAAAAGGAAAGAAGAACAAGAAGAAGAAAGCCAAGAAGGTGCATGTTCAGGCTAGGATATCTGTGCAGGCTCAGACCCAAAAAACCAAGCCCGATAAGAGTCAAGCCGAATGCTTCTTCTGTAAGAAGTAGGGGCACTGGAAGAGAAACTATCCTCAGACATTGCCTTCCTGGACCCGAATAGGTAGAGGAAGAAGCAAGCTTTTGCTGAGCAAGGTATTTATATGATAACTTCTTGTAATTTCTCTGTGTGTGATATTACAGAATGGGTATTGGATATCGAAAGCCCTTATCATATTTGCAATTCGTTGCAGGGGTTACAGGTTAGTAGAAGATTTGAGCAAGACGAAAGATTATTGAACGTTGGAGATGGAAGACCAATTCCAATTCTAGCTTTAGAAATTTTAAAACTTGTATTTGAATCTCATATCGTTGTTCTTAGTGGTTGTCATATCTATCCTAGTTTCTTTTTAAATATCATTTCTATAGGCCTTTTAGCCATGAATAATTATGAAATTTCAGTAAAGAAACGAGTTTGTAATATCATTGTGAATGGTGTTACTGATTTCAATAGATAATTGAATAATGGTGTATATATATTATCACAACCTATTAATGTAGTCTATTCAATTGGTAAACATCCTAGATAAGATAATGTGATAGATATCTATTTATGGCACTGTAGGCTAGGTCATATAAACAAGAACCAGATAAGCTGGTTGGCCCAAAAGGGTATCCTTGAACTTAGTGATTGTGAATCACTTCCATCCTGTGAATCCTATCTTCTTGGTAAAATGACAGTCATCTTTTACTAGAAAAGGTGAGAGAGCCACTAAACTCTTAGGACTAGTACATACTAATGTTTGTGGACCAATGGTACTAGTGCAAAAGGTGGATATGTCTACTTCATCACTTTCACAGATGATCTATCTAGATTAGAAAATGTCTATCTGATGAAACATAAGTCAGATTCGTTTGAAATATTCAAACGATTTTGAAGTGAAGTAGAAAAATAAACTGAAGAGAGTGTTAAAACTCTTCAATCTGACCGATGAGGGGATTACCTTTCTGATGAGTTTCTCACATATCTAGAAGAGAATGGGATTCTCTCCCAATGGACTCCTCTAGGAATACCACAGCATAATGGTGTATCTGCAAGAAGGAATCAAACTCTGTTAGACATGGTCTGATCCATGATAGGTTTTGCTAGCTTGCCGATATCCCTCTAGGGATATGCCCTCGAATCGGCTTGCTATCTTTTAAATAGGGTTCCAAGTAAATCTATGGTTAAAACTCTACATGAGATACGGACAGGATGTAAGCCAACACTTTCACACCTCAGGATCTAGAGGTGCCCGACTTATGTCAATTGATTAATTATAGATAAACTTGGACCTAGGTCTGATAAGTGTGTATTTATAGGGTACCCAAAAGTGACCAAAGGATACTATTTCTACCATGCTGATGAACAAAAGGTGTTCGTCAGCCTTAGGGCAACCTTTTCGAAAAAGAAGTTTTCTAGTGAAAGAACTATTGTCTCTAAGGTCGAACTTGATGAAGTTCAACAGGTAGAAAGTCCAACACAGAATGTTGAACCTAAGTGGAATTTGATCAGATCAGATTCGAAGCCTAGTAAACCCTCACCATTGAGGCGATCTGATAGAGTACCGCACCATCCAGATAAATACTATGGATTCTTGGTCCAGGATGGTGATCCCATCAAACTCGATGAAAACAATGAGGATCCGATCACTTATACAGATGCAATGCAAAAACCCGACTCTGAGAAATGGCTAGAAGACATGAGATTCGAAATGGATTCTATTGGAGATAAACCCCGCTCAAACCGAAGTTCAATCTGATGCTTAGCATAATGCGACTGGTAATCATGGAAAGCTTCGATTAAGAATTCTTCCTCCAGCAGATAAACTCCTTTCGGACGTTTTCTTCAGTCGAATTCCTCCAGGACCTGAACTTCTTTCGGACCTCTCCTTTAGTCGAACTCCTCCAGTGGTTGAATCTCATCCGGACTCCCTCCAGCGGTCGAACTCCTCCCAGACTCTCCTTCAGTCGGATTTTTATAGGACCCAAACTCCTTTCGGACATTTTCTTCAATCAAATTTCTATCGGACCGAACTTCTTTCAGATGTCTCCTTCAATCAGATTCCTCCAAGAACCAAACTTCTTCTAGACTTCTCCTTCAATCAAATTTCTATAGGAGCCGAACTTCTTTCAGACGTCTTCTTTAGTTGGATTCCCCCAGGAGTCGAACTTCTTCCAAACTTCTCCTTCAATCAAATTCCTACAATAGTCAAACTCCTTTCGAATGTCTCCTTCAGCCGAATTTCTATAGGAACCAAACTCCTTTCGAATATCTCCTTCAGTCGGATTCCTTTAGGAGCCAAACTCCTTCCAGATTTCTCCTTCAGTCAAACTTTATCTAAATTCCTCTAGTGGATTACTTCTAGATTTTAAGTAGTATTCCTCCCAGATGATCCCCTCTAGCCATATTTCCTTTTGGAGTCTGAACTTCTCTGGAATTGATATATGTCAAAGTTCTTCACCAACCAATGCCTGCTTTCTCCAAACTTCGACTATTAAATCTCAATGAGTAGGTAATCCCACTATCAGATGGTTATGACTATCATTTATCAGAATGATTACGACTATCATTTATCAGTCTGCTACAGATGACTCCACTATAAGATGGTTACGATAGGCATCTATAAAAAGGAACTCCAGATATATTTTCTTTAAGCTCTCTTCTCCTTTCCAAAACTCTATTGAATTCTTTCTTGAGCACTCCATTTCTGTTGGCTAGAAGAGCTGACTTGATCGTCGAAGGATCCTGCCAGAGCCACCATCACCAACTCCAGATGGAACATTGTTTTGCAAGTCAACGATGGTGACCACTTCTTCCCCATCTCCAGCGTCAACCAGATTCTATACCAATAGGATTGGCACTACAGGAAGGGCTCTCTATTTTTGAGGTATCCTTGTTCTTAAAGAAGTGCTTAGCCAATCCTGTGGATCTTCTTCTTCAAGGTCTATCTCCATCCTCTCCCTCAATCCTAAGAAATGCCTCCAACTACTCGAAGATCTATTGCTTCTACCGCTAGATCAAAGCTAGACCCACTAGTTCCTACTCCAGCATCGGTGCTTCAACCTCCTCCTCCACGAGCGATCATGGTAGATCTAGAGCATTTAACCTACTGAAGTAGTGGGTTCAGGGCCTCACTAAGATGGTGTAGACCATGCGGCAGCCCCCAGCGGCGATTCTACCAGGAAACCCACTATCGGTATGTCAGAAACCAGTCCTGAGGAAGAGCTCTTGGGTTAGGATATCTATCATAATTGGGAAGAAAAAATAGAGAGCAGAGGATCCATGTTCGGATCATGATTCTTCTCCGGAAGAGACCTTCCCCATCCATGGCTGGAAGCCTCCCAAGATCTGTGATTGAGATGACGTCCTCGATCAAAAGCTGCAGAAGATGGACCGACCGATTGAGGAACTCCACCACATCACCCTGGCTCGCCATAACGACGTCTGCACCAATCCACCTTTTTCTTTTTGAATTATGCAAGAGCCTGTTCCACCTTCAACCTAGGCTAGAGATAAGATCTCCCCTGAGCTCCAATCCTTCAACAGGAGATAAGATCTCCTTCAACTTCGGTTGGAGATAAGACCTGAGCTCCAACCATTCAACAGGAGATAAGATCTCCTTCAACCTTGGCTGGAGATATGATCTCCTCCGAGCTTCAACTTCAACGTCAATAGGAGATAAGATCTTCTTCAACCTCGGCTGAAGATAAGATCTTCTTTGATCTTCAACATCAACGTCAACAGGAGATAAGATCTCCTTCAACCTCGACTGGAGATAAGATCTCCCCCGAGCTTCAACTTCAACCTCAATGGGTGTAAAGCCCGAAAAAGGACTTTGGCAGTCGTCATTTTGTACTCACTTCTTTCGAATTTCAAACTCAAAAGTGGGGGGACTATTGTTAGGGATAAACCCCGCTCCTATCGAAGTTCAGTTTGATGCTTAGCCTAATGCGACTAGTAATCATGAAAAGCTTCGATTGAGAATTCTTCCTCCAGCAGTCAAACTTCTTTCGGATGTCTTCTTCAGTCGGATTCCTTCAGGAGCCAAATTTCTTTTAGACCTCTCCTTCAGCCAAACTCCTCCAGAGGTCGAACTCCACCCAAACTCTCTCCAACAGTTGAACCCCTCCTAGACCTCTCCTTCAGTCAGATTTCTATAGGAGCCGAACTCCTTATGGATGTCTCCTTTAGTCGAATTTCTGCAGGAGTTGAACTCCTTTCGAATGTCTCCTTCAGTCGGATTCCTCTAGGAGCCAAACTCCTTTCAGACTTCTCCTTCAATCGGATTCCTACAGGAGTCAAACTTCTTTCTGACATCTTCTTCAATTGGATTTCTCTAGGAGCCAAACTTCTTTCAAACTTCTCCTTTAGTCGAATTCCTATAGTAGCCAAACTCTTTTTAGATGTCTCCTTCAGCCGAATTTCTATAGGAGCCGAACTCCTTCCGGACATCTCCTTTAGTCGGATTCCTTTAGGAGCTGAACTCCTTCAGGACTTCTCCTTCAGTCAAACATTATCTGAATTCCTCCAGCAGATTACTTCTAGATTTCAAGTAGTATTCTTTCCAGATGATCCCCTTTAGTCGTATTTCCTTAAGAAGTCTGAACTCCTCTGGAATTGATATATGTTAAAGTTCTTCACCCTGCTTCCTCCGGACTTCGATTTTTAAATCTCAACGAATAGACGATCCCACTATCAGATGGTTACGACTGTCATTTATCAGGATGGCTATGATAGGCTCCATCTATAAAAAGGGACACTCCAGATATGTTTTCTCTAAGCTCTCTTCTTCTTTCCAAAACTCTATTGAATTCTTATCTAAGCACTCCATTTTTGCTGGCCAGAAGAGCTGACTTGATCATCGAACGGTCATGCTGGAGCCACCACCATCGACTCTGGATGGAACTTTATTTTGTATGTCACCGGCGGTGACCTCTTCTTTCCAACTCCAGCTCAATTCGGCATTAATTAGATTCTACACCAACAGATTTCATGAAGGTCAATGATGTATGGATATTAGTTGACCCACTTGAAGGGGTTAAACCCATTGGGTGTAATTGAGTATTCAAAAGAAAAAGAGGCATAGATGGAAAGGTGGAGACCTATAAAATCCATCTAGTTGTCAAGGGATATCGTTAATGTTATGGTACTATGACGAGACACTCTAGTGGCAATGCTCAAATTCATTCAGATAATGCTTGCAATAGCTACCCACCTGGACTATGAGATCTGGCAAATGAATGTTAAGATGACTTTCCTAAATGGAGAGCTAACCGAAGAGGTGTATATGATACAACCTAAGAGGTTCACATCCATAGATGAGTCTAAGATGTGCAGGCTTCAGAGATCTATTTATGGATTAAAGCAAGCATCTTGAAGTTGGAACATGCATTTTAATAAAGTGATCAAAACGTATGGCTTCGTTAAGAATGGAGAAGAACCCTGCATTTACAAATGGACAAATGGTCCAGTAGTGGTATTCCTTATTTTCTACGTGGATGATATTCTCTTAATCGAAAATGATATCCCCGTACTACAAGAAATAAAAGTATGGTTGCCATCATAATTCTGTATGAAGGACTTGGGTGAAGCATCCTACATCCTAGAGATGAAGATCTATAGGAATAGATCTAAAAGGATGCTTGGTATATCCTAGTCCACGTACATAAAAACTGTGTTGAAGAGGTTCAGCATGGAGAATTCCAAAAAGAGCCATCTCCTGATAGGCTAAAGAATTTCTCTCTCTAAGAAGGATTATTCGACAACTCCTGAAGAGAGAGAGCATATAAGTAGAATCGCATATTGGAGACAGATACCTATTATGTATGCAATGGACAAAAACAGACCAAGTTGGTACTCAAATACTAAGGACCAATGGTTGATTTTATGAAATAACCATTCTTAAGATTTTGAAATACTAAGGACCAATGGTTGATTTATGATGAGTCAGATCTAAAACTTGTGGGGTTTACAAACTCCAGCTTTCAATCTGACCATGATGACAGTAAAAGTGTGTCGGAGTATATCTTTACTTTAAATGGTAGAGCCATCTGCTGGAAAAGTTTCAAGCAGCATATAGTGACTGACTCTATTTGCGAAGCAGAGTACATGGCAGTATCAGATGTAGAAAAAAAAGTTATGTAGCTGAGAAAGTTCATCACCGAGCTCGAAGTAGCACCCTCCATTGATGGTCCAATCTTACTATACTGTGAAAGCACTAGCACTATAGCTCATGCAAAGAAATCAATGGCACACCAGTAGACAAAGCAGATTCTGCATCACTTCCATTTGATTCATGAGATCGTAGATCATGGTGACGTCGACCTTCAGAAGATCGAAGAAAAGGAGAACCTAGCAGACCCCTACACTAAAGCCCTGGAAATCAAGAAGTTCGACAACGATAAGTTGAAGATGGGTATTAGACACTATGCCGAGTGGCTTTAGGACAAGTGGGAGTTGTTGGAAATTATGTTCCAAAGCCAATCGTCAGCCTATTGATGGTTGAGATATTGTAATTGATTTATTAATTAATAAAAATTTTTTGACATCTTTTTCATCATAAATTTACATCTTCTAATGAACTCCATTGTTGTGATGAAGTCCTTAGGACTATTTAGTTTTGATAAAGAGAGGATTTATCGATTAGTCCTTAAAATTATTCACGATCAAATGATAGGCTGTTAATTAGGATGACAGCATTTATCAAGCATAGGTCACTATATGCCATATAGGTTTGTTGTCCTCTTAGCCAAGAAGTATGGAGACACTAGTATGACATATAGGTGAGATGTATTGGTACATCATCATTGAACATGATCAACTCTAGAGCATTTTATTGTTGAGAATGTCTCTAATGGGATATAGGTATAAGTATTGCTTAAACCTGAGATCACCTCAGTGACTTACAAGAAACTCACTATGCTTTGGTATCAGACTAACTGAATTTCTAATTCCACAATAGAACGCTTCTGAGCATAGTCAAGTACTTGCGAAGTCAGAGTGTGATCAAGATGGAATTAACCACTCCAAGAGTTGGAGAAGAATGTATCACTGTATTTCAATATAGCAAAATCTTGGCCAGGATAATCCATCAGATGAATTTGATATTTTAAAATACAATATGGACAATGTATTTAGAATTGATAGTTAAACTTTGAGGTGTCCTATGAGCATTATGATCAAGGAGATGAATTATATGGAAACTATATCCACATGGGTTCTAAGGATGGTGTTCTACACCTTCAACCTATCCGACCATTGGGTATCATTGCTAGATGGTCACTTTGATTGATACAAAAATTTATTCCTATGCTACCAACTTAGATTTGGACCTATGAGGTTAGACACATTAGAGTTCATGTTCTGATTGGATGGTTGATAAGCAATCTATAATCATTTTAGGGAATAACGATCAATACAGTTGATGTTTGACCTAGTGCAAGTGTTGCAGGAGGATCGATTAGCAATTCGATTACTAATTAGTTTAATTTGATTAAGCCAGTAGGTTAAGATTAAGTCTAATTAAATATAACTTAATTAAATTTGGTTTGGGCTTGATTGGATCAAATTCAATTGGTTTATTGGATAAGCCAAGTGCAAGGAAGAACTAGTCCTAGTCTAACTAGGATTTTGGTCAACCCAATTTTCTAATTTGATTAAAAAATAAATCAAAATTAAATCTAATTTAATCTAATTTAAATTAGTTCTTAAATAGGTTAGGGCTTTACTTAATTGGGTAAGATTACTCTTATTTTTATTTGGTTAAAAGACCTTGTTTGGCCAAGTCAAAATAGGAGTCCTAGTGTGACTAGGACTCCCTATTCCTTGCACCACCTAATCCTCATGCCCCACCCCTTTCTCTTTGTATTCTTATGTGAAATTCTCCACGTCCAAAGGCTTCTCACACCCTCTTTCTCTGTTCTATTTCTCATATGGAAGTTTGTTGCATGACCAAGTCAAAAGGGGAAGTTGATTTCGCTTAGGATTCTATGAGATAGAATTCCTGGTCAACTAAAAGTCCTCCTTCCCTTCATGCCACCACCTCTCTTATTTCTCTCTCTCACACACATTTTGTTTGGGTTTATTTGCATCCTCCCTTTCTGATCCATAGCAAAAAAAAAAAGGTGGGGCACCCATGAGTTGGGCACCCCAACAACTTCCCTTATTTCTCTTCCTCCCTTTTTATGAGCTTTTGAGAGGTGTCTCAGCATCAAAAATCTTTTTCTTTTCCTTCTAGTATTTTGGAGTGTCAATGTTTCGAAGAAGAAAGCATCGATCAACCATCGAAGAGAGATCAGCACAGTGTTAGCATACTATGCTGATTTTTTGCATCAGGATCTCTGATCGTATTCATGGGCTCGTATGGACGACTCCTAGAGGCAGAATACGTGTGTGGCTCATGACTTCATCCTTAAGCCTGAATCAGCAAGTTAGAACATCTAACTTGCTCAGATAACAGATCCGATCTATTATTTTATAGCTGCATTAGATGTTGTATAGATTTAGGTTGATATGATCAACCATTTCTTTCTTATTTAATTTTTAATTTTTGATTTAAATACCATGCAATAATCATATAATAAGATTTTAGATCTAGGGTATTTAGATTAATTTTAATCTTTCGCTATCTGATCTTGAAAAAATTTCAAGATCTAGTCCTAAAATCCTAGATCTGGTTCCTTCAATTAGATATGGTCTGATCCATGATGAGCTTCTCGAACCTCCCTGATTTTTATTAGGGATATAGTCTAATGATCGTAATATATTTGCTGAACAGAGTTTTCTCTAAAATTATTTCTATCAAACCATATGAGATATGGTATGGTAAGAAATCAAGTCTAAGTCACCTCAAAATTTGGGATTGTCTAGCCCGTGTTAAGAAACAATAGGTGGATAAGTTATAGTCTACGTTCTTTAGAGCTCGGTTCATAGGATGTCGTAAAGAGTCATTAGGATATTACTTCTATCTGTCAGAAGACCACAATATGATTATGAGTCGACATACCATTTTTCTTGAAAAATAGTTTATTTAAGATGGTGGCATCAGGAGATAGATCAAGCTTGAGTAGAAGGTCTCCGAACAGCAATGAGCTAAGAAACCTATGGAATCCAATCAGATTGAGCAAGTCCAAACACTATCTCCTCCACGTCAAAAATTAACTAGAATTTCTCATCCTTCCGAAAGATACTTAGGTGCTATTTCAGAAGATATTGAGAAAACATTCCTCATGAAAAATGGGATTCATGGTGATGATCCCAAGACCTATGATGAGATGATATCAGATATTAACTCTGAAAAATGTTTAGAGGCAATGAGGTTAGAAATTGACTCAATGCACTCAAACCAAGTCCGAATCTTGGTAGATCCATCTGAAGATATAGTATCTATTGGGTGTAAATAGATCTTCAAGAGAAAGATAGGTGCCAATAGGAATGTAGAGACATTGAAAGCAAGGCTCGTAGCAAAAGGGTATAGTTAACATGAAGACATTGATTATCAGGATATCTTTTCGCTAAAAGCCACGCTTAAATCCATCCGCACATTGCTTACTGTTGCAGCCTATTTTGATTATGAAATATGGCAGATGAACATAAAAATAGCATTCTTAAATGGATATCTTGAAAAAGATATCGATATGGAATAACCGCTTGATTTTACATCCAATGATGATGATCACAAGGTATGCAAGCTGTAATGATTCATATATGGACTTCAGCAAGCATCTCAAAGCTGGAATGTTCATTTCAATGATGTGATCAGATCATTTGATTTTATCAAAAATAAGAAAGAGCCGTGTATTTTCAAAAAGATCAATGAGAGTGCTGTTATCTTCCTTGTATTATACGTGGATGACATCCTCCTCATTGGGAATGATATTCCCATGTTGACCATGGTCAAAATGTGATTGTCTAAGGAGTTCTCTATGAAAGATCTAGGAGAAGCATCCTTTATATTGGGAATAAAGGTCTATAGTGAGGGACCGAATAGGATGCTAGGACTTTCATAGAAGATGTACATAGAGGAGATGCTAAAGAGGTTTAGCATGAAAAACTTCGAAAGGACTTTAGGATCCTTTAGACATGGTATTCATCTCTCCAAGAAGATGTATCCTAGCACACCTAAGAAAATTGAAGCATGAGTAAGATCTCTTATGCTTCGGCAATAGAGAGCCTCATGTATGTCATGCTATGTACACGACCTGATATTTCCTATAATGTGAGTGTCACGAGTAGGTATCAATAGAATCTAGGCAAACAACACTAGACTTCTATGAAGTGTATCCTTAAGTACCTGAGAAGAACTAAGGATATGTTTTTAGTCCTTGTTAATGGAGAACTCCAAGTCCAGGTGTATACTGACTCAGACTTTATGTCTGATATAGATGATCAAAAATCGATATCTAGTAGTCTATTTATATGCAGTGGTGGTGCTATTAGCTGGACGAGTTTCAAGCAGATAGTGGTAGCAAACTTCACCATGGAAGTAGAATACATTGCTACATCAGAAGTTGCGAAGGAGGCATTCTGGTATAAGAAGTTTACCGTAGATCTCAGAGTGATGTCATCGGATGCCATCCCTCAGTACTGTGACAACAATAGCACCATAGCCCTAGCTAAGGAATCCAGGTTGTACCAAAAATTCAAGCACATCGAGGGGCGATTCCATCTGATTCATGATGACCTCGAGAAGGGATACGTCGTGGTCAAGAGAGTCGATATCGTAGACAATGCGGCTAACCTACTAATGAAGCCATTGGGACAATAGAAGATCGAAGCCCATCATGAAAAAATGGGACATAGATTTGTAGCCAATTGGCTTTAGATCAAGTGGGAGTTTGTTAGATATATGCCCTAAAAGCCAGATTGGCTGACACATTGTAATACACTTCTAGGAGCAATTATATAATTTTGACTATAAATTAATAAAAAAGTATTATTTTCTATCACAGTGTGTATTTAAAGTGTCTGTGATATATCCTTTGAGTTAATGATAATGACAATTCATATTTTCGAGAGTTGAAAATTTAAGACATGAATTTTCATAATTAATTCATAAACCACTCCTGACCGTAGGATCATCACGAGGATGGTGATTGATCTAGAAGGTTGGTGTACGATCACTTTCTTAGGATAGATGGATCGTTAGTCTATGATGTAGAGACATCGAAGCGAGAGTATAGGTACTTGTTAGAGAATGAGGGCACTAAGCGTGACCACCTCGAGCAGTCATAAGAAAGTCTACCTTCTCGTCGATGACCGGCTTGATGCTGTAGTGGTGTGTCTGGTTCTTTGACCTGAGCTGCATTGGTAGTTCACTTTGAGGGTGTTATAGTTTGACTACACCATAACTCAATCTCCTAGCTATTCGAAACCTGAGGTGTTTGATGGCTATAGCATGTTTATTGTACAAATTAGATTGTACCAATAGGAGATCTAACTACCTCAATAGATGAGGAGTAGCACTATGATGATCATGAGATTGAATCCATAAGCCCATGGCCATGGCAGTGTGAAGATGATAGAAAGAGTTTCTATTAGGATTTTACATCGAACTCAAATTAAATGATTAATTCATATGATGGATATTGGGTTTGACAAGTTCACCTTAACCTTAATCCTATCAAGGCTCGAAATATAAGAACCCAATTACATAGGAAGCTACACCAAGAGGTTTGCTTTTAGTTCTAATGGATTGCCACCATATACTGCTAGGTATCACTGATGGATTTTGTAAGCAATTGGAATGATCTTGATAATCGATCATTCTAATTATGTGAATCAAAAAAGTTCTGATCCATCGAAAGGTGTTTCGATGATGTCTCTAATGAAGATCATGACATGTCTTATTACCATACGAAACTGAACCTAACTGGATCACACAAATAAGAGTTTGGATCAAGATGCGATCAATTGAGCTAACCTAGTTTGATTGATTTGGATTAGATCCTATTAGGTTCAAGAAAATCATGCTAGCACATGATTGAGCCTAAATTTCTCCCTCTGTAGTCTTTCTAGTTCATCTTGATGGAGCCAAATTGGTTTGGGCTCATTAGAGAAGAGCTTGTCTAGGTCAGAAAAGGATTGTCTTGATCAATCAGATGAAAATAAGACACTACTTGCTAATTCCTATCGCCACCTGCCATTTTCTATCATTGTCGAGACATGAGATGTCTCAATGTAAGAAAGAAGGGGTAGCGGCTTGTGCCCCCTTTGGACATCTCCTTGGGTCACACGCTCCCTTGGTTTCCACACAGGAATGTGTGCATGCCCCTAGTTGGCATGCGCACATGGGGAAAAAGGGAGGAGTCCTATACAGATGGGACTCCATGTTTGTATGATGAAGATGGACTCTTGGGTGCCAAAGTATTTGGGCTTATCCATCATTCCACCAATCAGATTTAGATCTGATTAATCCAAGCAATATGATTGGTCGCACTTATGTGGTACTGCATGGTGTAGTAAGGACTATTTTAACCCTATCTATGCCTAGGGTTTTATGAGTTTGCCCATTCACCACACTGCAAGGCTGCCTCTCCCCTCTTCCACACCTCCCTCTGGTCTTCTCCCTCCCCTCTCCATGCCCAAAAGGTTGGGTGAATCCAGCGAGAAAGAAATAAGTGTTGGTGCAAAGATCACGAAAATAGTCGACGTGTTCGTGAGACGAGCGTGCCGCCTTCATCAATCTTTTGAAGGCTCTACGAATCAGATCTAAATCTAATTTTTGAAAATTAGATCCAGAAGAAGATCGCATCTAGATCCTACATGAGTGGACTCTGGTAGAGGTCAGGTGCTTACATGGCTACATCTAGAACCTCGAACTTCAGCAGATCATCGACAAGGTAATCAGATTATCCAAACAAGGTATGAAATTTAATTTAATTTAATTTTAATTTTAGTTTTAATATCAGATCTTTAGGATAAAATCTGAGATGTCTCATATTTGATTAGAATTTATTAGAAAATTTTTTGAAATGTCTCTTCAAATCCAATCAGATTTGAACGATCCTGTGGTGGAAAATTGTTGATTTTTCTTTCAAGATGTCATTTCTGATTAAGAAAATATTATCCACATATAGTACAAGAAATACTATTACAAAACCATTAGCCCATTTATAGACGCAAGGTTTCTCTCCATTCTTAATGAAATCATATGTTCTTATCACTTTATCAAAATGCATGTTCCAACTTCACGATGCCTACTTTAATCCATAGATGGATCTCTAAAGCTTGCACACCTTCAACTCGTCTGTGGATGTGAATCCCTCAAGCTATATCATATACACCTCTTCATCCAACTCTTCATTTAGGAAAGTAGTCTTTACATTCATTTGCCAGATCTCATAGTCTAGGTATGCCGCTATCACAAGTATGATTCAAATGGATGAGCATTGCCACTAGAAAAAAAGTCTCATCATAGTCAATACCATAATACTGACGATATCCCTTAGTAACTAGATGGGCTTTATAGGTCTCTACCTTTCCATCTATGCTCCTTTTTCTTTTGAAAATTCACTTACATCCAATGATTTTTATCCCTTTAGGTGGATCAACTAGTGTCCATACGCTATTAACCTTCATGGACTCTTTTTCGGTCTTCATGGCTTCCAGCCATTTATCAGAGTTTAACTTCTGCTTAGCATCCATGTAGATGATCGGATCCTCATTATTCTCATTGAGTTCAATAAGATCACCATCTCGAACCAAGAAATTATAGTATCTATCCAGCTGATGCAGTACTCTTCCAGATCTTCTTAGTGCCTCTTCAACAGGCTCTGGGTTTGATCTTATCAAATCCAGTTCTACAGGTTCACTAGAATGTGTCGATTCTTCCACCTATTAAACTTCACTAAGTTCAATATTAGAGACAGCAGTTCCTTCCATAAGAAACTTCTTTTTCAAAAAGGCTATCCTATTGCTAACGAACAACTTTTGTTCTTCAGCAAGGTAGAAGTAATAACACCTAGTTTCCTTAGGATATCCTATGAACAAGCATTTATCAAACCTAGGTCCAAGCTTTTCTAGCTGAAAATATTTAACATAAGTCAAACATCCTCAAACCCTAACATGAGAGAGTGTCAGCCTACGCCCAGTCCATATCTCATATGGAGTCTTTACAACAGACTTGCTCAGAATATTGTTCAAAACAAAATAAGCAGTCTCTAATGCATAACCCTAAAAGAAAATTGGCAGACTTGCAAACCCTATCATAGACTGAACCATATCCAACAAGGTTTGATTCCTTCTTTCGGATACACCATTATATTATGATGTTCTAGGAGGGATCCATTGTGAGAGAATCACATTCTCTTCTAGATAGGTCAGAAACTCGTTGGAAAGGTATTCACCTCCTCGGTCAAACTGAAGAGTTTAATACTCTTCCCAAGTTATTTTTCTATCTCATTTCGATATTGTTTCAACATTTCAAATGAATCAGATTTACTCTTCATAAGATAGACAAACCCATACCTAGATAGGTTATCAGTAAATGTAATAAAGTAGTAGAAAGCACCTCTAGCTCCTATGTTCATAGGTCCATATATATTAGTATGTATTAGACCCAGAAGCTCGTAGTTCCGCTCATCCTTTCCAGTAAAAGATGATTTCGTCATCTTACCAAGAAGACAGGACTCATAGATATTTAATAATTTACAATCATCGATGTTAAGGATACGCTCCTTGACTAACCTATTGATCCTATACTTATTTATATGACTTAGCCGATGGTGTCAAAGATAAGCATTGGAGACATGATCTAGTTTTGGACGTTTATTTGATGTGTACATTATATTAATAGGCTATAATAAAATATAAATGCCATTTTTTAATTATCCTTGCATTACTATAATACCATTCATAATGATATTATAATATTTTTTTTATTGATAAACGATAACCATCCTAGGTCAAAAGCCCAATAGGTATTATGTTTATCATAAAGGATGGACAATAGTAACAATCACTTAAAATAATATTATTATTTTTAAAAGCTAGCTCAAGAGTTTCTAATGCTAGGATTGGAACTTTACTTCCATCCCCAACATTAAAAAATCTATTACCATTCTCAAACTTTCTACTAATTTGAAGTCCATACAATGAATTACATATGTGAATTGGACTCTCGGTATCAATATCCAGGTAGATGCATCACAAATGGAGAAATTACAAGGTGTTATCATATAACAGCCTTAACCAGCAATCACTTGCTGATTTCTTCTATTTAGCCTATTTAGATCAAGTGGACCATTTTTCTTTGGGTTTGCCTGATTAGGATCAACACTTGACACCTTATTCTTAGGTCCAAAATGCTTGCCACTATCCAACATTGAACGAATCGAACTTACACTAGCTATTCTATTTATCTGAAAAGAAAACATGAAACCTTATTAGTACTTGAATTTTTTAGCCCTAATTCGAGGAATTAGTAGTCTCTACCACTAATTCGAGGAATTACACTAATTTCTTAATGGATACTAGAATCCATATAGACTATAGACATGCTCGAGGAAAGCTCTGGCCAGCCCGTGTGCATCTATAGGTAAGTTCATAATCAATTCTTTCTCCAAATAATTTTCAGTAATTAGGTTTTGCCCCAGAAGCTAATTCAGTAGGCTATGGCCTTCACTGAAAAGGTTTGGTTAGGTCTAACCATTAACATGATCGAGTTCGGTGCATCAAACCAATGATAATTAGACCCAAGGAAAGCTCTGGCCGACCTGATCACCATTAAGAGAGTGCGACCTAATCATCATATGATGGACAATAATTCTAATATCCAGATGAACACCACGTGTAAGGCACCTCCAATATCCACCTAGAAAATTTAACTCATACTATTCGCCTTAATGGAAGGCTATGACTCGGTTATCCTCATAACTTAGTCATTTTAAGGATCTAATAATTTAGAGAATTTAGGTTACTTATGATTTAAGGATGGAAAGAACATAGACCAAATTACTCGCACTGACTTCATCAAGACAAATCCTTCCACTGACTTCACCAAGTCAATTAGTTAGGACTAGAATCAATTTCGATCCATGGGCACTTAATTTAGTCTTACAGATTGAAATTAGTTAAACTAATTTCTAATAACATAGGTCAACTCAAATCACCAAGTGATCTAATCAAATTCTAATCAACCATGTCAGCCAGGTAAGTAAGATCAGTGAAAGGGATATGCCATTAACTCATCAAAGATCGAATTAATATGAGTAGCTCCCAATTAAAAATCACTGGTCAGATTGTCAAATTTACCTTAGACACCAAATAGTTAATCAGGTTCAATTTGATCAACTTTGTAATTTTGGGCTTAACCACATAGCCATGAATCAAGTTCATCTTGGTCTTTATTAAAGACATGGACTCGTCCAACTATAACTATTGAAGTTGATTCTGGAGAGTCCTTAACCTAATCTTAGTCAACACTTGGTTAAATTTGATCAATTACTCTTATTAAGTCCATTCTTCAACTAGCCTTAGGTTTAACCCAATTAATGGATCTAATTCATCTAACCCTTTAATCCACAGCTTATGAATATGTCTTAGAATCTTTAATTACAATTCTAGATTCTATGAACAATACTTAATTCTTTTAATTAAGTTTTTGGGCTTATGGATTAGGGTTCAGCATTTCAAAAATAATTTTTAAATTTTGAAAGATTTTTATTTTCTATTTTCTAAATGGGTCAACTCATTTTAGAAACAGATCAGCTCATCTTTCAAACAGCAATCTATTGCTAGTTTTAAACAAAAAATCAAGCATCATGAAAATTAAACCATGAATTATCTTTTAGATCTAATCTAAATACATTCATATTTAACTTTTCAATTAAAATAATTTCAATCAAATCATTTTACCGTTCATCTCAATGAATGAGTTTATGGTGGCACCCTTACTGCCATAAGGGATCCCCACTGAATGGGAGGAGATGGCCTTTAAATCATACTTGTCCCTTATGATCGGATGGCTTGGTGGCTCATTCATCCTTGATTACTAAGTTATCTGGATCTAACATATCAAATATGTAAGCATTTAATTTTTTAATTAACATATTAGAACATGTCAAGCAACCCTTGCTCTGATACCACTATTGGGAATCGAGCAGAGTTAAAGCATACATTTTCGAAAATTTTTTGAATTAAATAGCAATGGAAGCTAAATTATTCTAAAATTAATTTAGTACATGCATTGATCTAATCAATAAAATTCTACTTAGGATCTAGACATGCTAATATATAATTAAAAATTTAAATGTGATCGATCAATAAATCATATTTGCTGATCAATTTGTGTTTTATAAACAATACCTTTGCACGGATAGCTGATCTCCATGATTTGAATCCATCAAAAGAAGATCTAGCATCATGTAGCAATTGCACACTTGTCTGGCCTGTATGGTTAGTCCACATAGATCTCCTAGTCTCAATCAGCTCCACTGGAGTGCCAGCTCCTCGCTGGGGCCTTTGATGGCTGATCTTGATTGATCCAATTGATCGCCTTCTTTCTAATCTTTTGGATGCTCCAAAAAATCAAAATATAGAATCTAGAGGATGATGAGGAGGTGTATCAAGTTAGGTGGTGATCAGGCACTCATAGCACTCGATCTCTCCACCCGAACCTAGAGTCCCAACTCTAGGATTTCACGCACCTAAAAAACTTTGACACCGAGAAATGCTCTCATGCCCTTTCTCTTTGGAATTTTCTCTTGAAACAAATTTTCATGTGTAGAGGGACTCTCCCTCTACCTATGTCCACCCTCAAAATAATTTTTAGATGGATGACCAAAGTGAAAGAAATAAAAAAAGAGGCATATGTGATGAAAGTCGGCGTAGGAAACCCTTGGACTTTTCCATGCACTGGACTTGCGCCCCTCTCAATTTTTCTCTCTCTAAGAAACCTTCACACCACCTCTTAGATCCTTCACGCACACCCATGCATTCCCACAAAAAATCCCATTTTTAAATGGGTGACTTTAGATGGTTTTTGCATGTGTATCCGATAAGGAGATGGAGGTTGAGAGGTTTTAACCATCCACTTGAATTCAAAATTCAAGCGGATGTTTTATCCATTTCCAATGCCCCACCAAGTGGGTAATGAGCAGAAGGACTCTCCTTCTATGCCCACTCTAAAAAATTTCTACAAAAAAGTGCAACAAAAAAGAGAATGGCATGGTGAGGGGAATAGATAAAGTTGAATTTGTTTCAACCTCCAATCAATAATTGAATTTGAAATTCAATATTGTTTGAACCAGTCCAACACATGGACCAGGTCAACATGAGAAAGAAGGAAGGCACAAACTTCTTCTGGGCATGGAAAACTCTCATGCAAATTCTAAATTTGCGTGAGAGAGGGCATGGTCAAAGTAGGGTGGCATAGGGAGAAAGGTGTTTAAAATTCAAATGTAATTTGACCCATTCAGATTGGTTTCAACCAAACCAATTTAACCAGACCAAATTAGACTAGGTCAAACCTAATCAAATTAGGCTTAACCTAAATCAATTGAATTCTTATCAAATTAAAAATTAATTAGGTTCAAGTCTTGATCAAATCAGGGTCGAATCTTCCATAATGATTAGATCATCACATAACCTAATCAGGTCAAACCCAATCGAATCTAATTTGATTAGATTCAATCAAATCCTCATCATTCAATCAAATTGAGCTAATCAATAATCAAATTACTAATTAATCCTCTAGTAAACATAGAGTTTCAATCAGGTGGGTGTCCGGGCAACAGAGTTCTATCTAGATGAAACTCTTGAAGAGTCCAAAACCAATAGGACTCTTGAAACTAGTGTCCCAAATGAATGAAACTTACAATCATAGAGTCCCAGATCAGTGGGACTCTTGATCAAAGAGTTCCAGATGAGAAGGACTCAGAGTTTCAGTCACTAGGACTCTTGGTCACAAAGTTTCAGTCCAGTGAGACTTTTGACCAAAGAGTGTCAGGTCATCAGGACTGTCGATCAGAGAGTCCCAAACAAGTAGGACTTAGAGTCTCAGTCCAGTGGGACTCTTGATCATAGAGTTTCAATCCAGTGGGATGCTTGATCAGAGAGTCCTAGGTCTTTAGGATTCAATATCCGCCATCAGATTAGGTAGGAATGCCTTTATGTATGACCCCATAGGTATAAATCCCAAGCTGGTAGCATAGAAACTAACTTTCTGTACCAATCAATGTAACCATCTAGCAATGATACCTAATGTTTGGATAGGTTGAGTAGTCGTAATACAATATCGACGAACTTGTGGCATATGGTTATCTTATAATTCATCCCCCTAACCTCAATGCTCAAAAGATGACCTATGGTTTTACTATCTATCCTGAAAAATCATCTACAATGTATTTCAAAATTTAGTGTCCATCGATTGGACTATCCCAACCAAGGTTTTGCTAAATTGATATATAGTGATGCACTTACTCCAACACTTGGAGGGGTCAATCCCATCTTGACTCACACACCAACTTCATAAATAATTGACTACACCCAGTAGCCTTCCATCTCTGAATTAGAAATTTAGATAGTCTAGTACCTAAGTGTAGTAAGTTGCTTGCAAGTCATCATGGTTATCTCAGATCTAAGGGATACTTATATCCATATCCTTTGCAAGCAACTCTTGACAGTAGGAGCTATGCAGTTGGGTCATGTTCAGTGAAATGTACCCCTATACTTTACCTGCATGCCATACCAGTACTACATACTCTTTGGTTAAGAGGACAACCAATACATATGGTACACAATGATCTATACTCGATATCTTATCATCCTAGATAGTAGCGTATCATTTGGTCACAAACTAGTTTAAGGACTAAATGATAAATCCTCTTTTATTGAGTCTAAATAGTCCTAAGAACTTCATCATAGAAGAGTTCATTACAGGAAGATGCAAAAATATGATGAAAAGCCAGAATAATAATTTTATTTATTTATAATTTAAGTATAAATTATAAATCAGCTCAACTATCTACAACTTACATGATGGACTTTAGGATACAATTTCTAATAAGAGGTTCCTAAATATTGAATATGGAAGACCAGTTCCAATTTTAGCATTAAGAATCTTAAAACTTGTATTTGAGTCTCATACAATTGTTCTTAGTGATTATCACTTTTGTCCTATTTTTTTTTAATATCATCCCTGTAGGCCTTTTGGCCAAAAGTAATTATGAGATTTCAATAAGAAAAAAAAATTGTAATGTCATTTTGAATGGTATTACTATATTTTCTAGATATTTGAATAATAGAATATACATGTTATCACAACCTGTTAATATAGTCTACTCCACTGGCAAGGATACTATATTAGATAATATGTTTGATATCTACTTATGGCACTATAGGCTAAGTCATATTAAGAAGAACAGGATAAATAGGTTGACTCAAGAGAGAATCCTTGAAGTTAGTGATCGTAAATCACTTCCAACCTATGAGTCTTGTCTTCTTGAAAAAATGACTAAGTCATCTTTTACATGAAAAGGTCAGAGAGCCACTATGCTCTTAGATCTAGTACATTCTGATATATGTGAGCCTATGAGCATAAGTGTTAGAGGTGGATATTTCTACTTTATCACTTTCACAGTTGATCTATCCAGGTATGGATATGTCTATCTAATGAAACACCAGTCAGATTCATTTGAAATGTTCAAATGATTTTGAAATGAAATAGAAGAATATTAAAACTCTTCAGTCTGACTGAGGAGGTGAATACCTTTCTGATGAGTTTCTCACATATCTAGGAGAGAATGAGATTCTCTTCCAATGGATTCCTCCAAAATAGCAAAGCATAATGGTATGTCCAAAAGGAGAAATTAGACTCTATTAGATATAGTCTGATCCATGATGGATTTTGCCAGCTTATCGATATCCTTCTAGGAATATACACTCGAATCAACTGGCTATCTGTTAAATAGGATTTCAAGAAAGCCTATAATTAAAACTTCTTATGAGATATGTGTTAGAAAATATGTCTTAAAGACAATCATATAAGTGGAAGATGATTGAAATTAGTATATAAATTATCAAATAATAACAGTTATTTGACTAGTTCATCATAAAAGTTCTATCTTTCTTAAATGAACTCCTAAATTATGATGAAGTCCTTAGAACCATATATCAATCGAGAAATGAGGATTTATCGGATGGTTCTTAAACTGTTCATGATCAAATGAGAAGTTATTAACAAGGACGATAACTTATCGAGTATAGGTCGTTGTATGCCATATGCATTGGTTATCCTCATAACCAAGTGATGTGGAGACACTGATATGGCATCCAGGTGAGATATAGGAGTATATCTACACTGAACCGGACTAATGTAGCAATCTACTATCAACAGTACCTAGCTAAGGCCAATGGGTATAAGTATCCCTCTAACCTAAGATCACCATGGTGACTTGCAAGCAACTCACTATACTTTGGTGCCAGACTGCTTATATTTCTAATATAGATTTAGAAGATTTTTGGGTACAGTCAAGTACTTATGAAGTTAGTGTATGAGTCAAGATGGGATTGACCACTCCTGATTAACTTAAGGAAGAGAATGTCTCGCTGCATTTCAATTTAGCAAAACCTAGGCCTAGGTAATCCTCATGAAGAGTCATAGGATTTGCAAACTTTGAAACATAATATGGATGACTTATATAAGTGTTGATAGCTAACTCGAAATCATCTTGAACATTATTGGTCAAAGAGATGAATTATATGGTAACCATAGGCTAGGATTCTAAGAATGTTGCTTTGCATACATTCAACCTATCCGGATGTCGGGTATCATTACTGAATGGTCATTTTGATTAGTAAAAGAATTGATTCCTATGCTACCAGCATAGGTTTGAACCTATAAGGTTACACACATTAGAGGTTATAATCCGATTTGATGGTTAATCAATGATAGAGAATCGTTCTTAGGTCAAACTATCAATACGATTGATGTTTGACCTAATGCAAATATTGTAGGAGGATTGATTAGCAATTGAATTGCTAATTGGCTCAATTTAAATGAGCAATCATGCTGAGATCAAGTCTAACTAAATTAGATTAATTTAGAATTAGTTTGGACTTAATTGGATTAAGTTTAATTGGTTTATTGGATAAGCCAATTGCAAGGAAGAACAAGTCCTTGTTCGACTAGGACTTGAGTGCACCTAATTCCTAATTAAGTTAGAATTTAAATTAAAATTAAATATGATTTAATCTAATTTAATTGGACATCTAATTTGACTAGGATCATCTTGAATTAGGTTGCATTTAATCTGATTTGAATTAGGTTCAAAATAGTTTTGACCTAGTCAAACAAGAGGTGTCCCAGTTGGACTGGGACTCTCACTCCTTCCTTGTGCCACCTTAAAGCCCATGCCACTTTTATTTTTGGATCTTTGCATGAGTTTTCTCATGCCATAAGAGCCTTCATGCATGCCCCAAATGTCTGGAGTTAAGGAATCAAATTTGACTTGGTCAAATTTGGAAGTTGTTTTTGATTTAAACTCTATTTGATATAGTTCTAGAATTCTAAAACTCTTTCCAATTCTTTTGGAAATTAGTTCCAATGCCAATTTTTTTTTGTGTGCCTTCTTTTCCCAAATTTCTTCCATCCTCTTCTTTTCCTTACGTAGAAAATATTCTCGGAGGCATCCAAGAGTTGGACACCACCAAGAATGCTATTTTGACTAGGAAGTTGACCAGTCTTTGGGGTGGTTATTGGCACCACCTTTTTGGGAGATACAGTAAAACCTGAAGAAAAGTGGTTGAATGCATGGAGTCTTGGGGCACCAATTTACTTAGAGATGGGCCTTTCTTTTGGATAACAAATGTTGATGTTTTGATGAAGACAAAGGTAAGAGAAGATTATCTTCCCTTGTTTTTTCTTTTAAGTATTTTTCTCTTATTCTATTATGTATTTTTTATGTCACAAAAAATCTAAGAGAGAGAGAGGAATAGGGCATGAGGATGAGTGCTCTAAGTTGTTGGGGCATGATATTCTTTTTGAAAATGATCTGATCATGTCCTGATGAGAGAAGGAGAAGAGAAGAAAGATCTTCTCTTAGGATTTTTTTGAGAATCCTTCTTCTATATTTTTGTGGGATTTTGTTGGAAATATGTTCCAAAGTCAATCATCAGTTTGTTAATGGTTGGGGTATACATTTATAATTGTATATGAGTTATAAATTAATAAAAATTATTCTAGCATTTTTCATCATAAATTTTGTTATCTGATAATGAACTACTGTGTTATGATGAAGTCCTTAGGACTATCTAGATTTGACAAAGGAGGATTTATCATTTAGTCCTTAAATAATTCATGATCAAATGATACATTGTTACTTAAGATGACAACATTTATTGAGTATAGATCATTATGTGCAATATAGGTTGGTTATCCTCATAACCAAGGAGTGTTGAGACACTGATATGGTATGCAAATGAGATGTGTGGATATATCTACACTGAATGTGACCAACTTTGGAGCTTTTCTTCTATCAAGATTAGTTTTGATGGAATATAGGTATAAGTGTCCCTCCGACCTGAGATCACCATGGTGACTTTCAAGCAACTCACTATGCTTTGGTGCCAGACTATCTAAATTTCTAATTCAATGATGGAAGATTTTTGGGCACAGTCTAGTACTTGAGGAGTCAATGCGTGTATCAAGATATGATTGACCACTCCTAGTTTTAGGAGCTATATTCAATTGTATTTCAATTTAGCAAAACTTTGGCTAGGGTAGTCTTAGTGAGGAGTCACGGGACTGATTGCTTTGAGACATGACATGGATGTATTTTCTAGGGTTGACAGTCTAACCCTGAATCATCTATTATACAAAGGTCATAGGAAAGAATTATACAATAACCATATTTGTGTAGGTTCTGAATGTTGCGATTATTACTATTCAACCTATCCAGACATCGAGTACCATTGCTAGATGGTCACTTCGATTAGTACAAAAATTAATTTCTATGCTACTAACTTAGGTTCGGACCTACGAAGTCACACATACTAGAGGTTCCTACCTAATCTGATGGCTAGTGAAGAGTCCCACTTGACTGGGACTCTATGGTCAAGAGTCCCACTAGATTAGGGACTCTTTGATTGGGTGTCCTACTGGGTTGGGATACTGAGTCTCAATGTCTGAGAGTTTGTGGTCAAGAGTCCCACTGGACTGGGACTCTTCGACTAAGAGTCCCACAGCTTTGGAGCTCTAAGTCCTACATGATTGGAACTTTATGATTGAGAGTTGAGACTCTACAATCATTTCTTCAATTTGTTTCAAACATCGAGATTAAGAATTCCACTAGTTTGGGACTCTTCGATCAAAAGTTTCATTTTGATGGGACTCTGGTGTCTGGACACCCACCAGATTTGGACTCTAGATTTATGTGAAATTTTATTAGTGACCTGATTGCTAATTAACTTAATTTAATTGAGTAATTATTTATGAATCAAGTCCAAATGAATTGGATTCAGTTGGATTTGATCCGATTAGGTCACGAGTTGACCTAATCGTCAATGAAGTTCGAACCCTGATTTGATCAAAGGTTGGGCTTGATCAATTCCTAATTTTATTGAAATTTAATTAAGTCTAATTAAACCTAATTATTTTGATTTTAATTTGATCTAGTTGAACCTAATCAATTTTGATTAGGTTGGTTCAATTGGTTGAAGTTTAAATTCAAAGACTAGTTTGACTAGTCTTCTCTTTCCATGCGCCACCTCATCTCTCCTATGCCTCATTCCTATCCATGCACCATTATTTTTGTGCACCCACATTTCTTCATGAGAAAAGGTTCTCATGCTTCATTCTTCATGCAAATATGGGTATACTCCTGGCTTTGGCACGTCCCTAGTGGATAGGATCAGGTAGTTTAGATTTTAAATTCAAAGTGTGTTTGAATTTGAACTAACAACCAGCCCAATCCTAACCCTGCATGCAGATTCCCCTCTTATTGGCGCACATTTAAGTATTAAATTGCAGGGATGTGCGACACCTATAGAATGAAAAATCCATCTATGTGATACCTCCCCTTCTACGTGAGTTTGAATAAAAAAATTCTTGGGAGAAGAGAAAAACGAAGTGTTGGGCGCAAGGTTTTCTGAGTGCTACCCTAGGTTTTTGACCTAGGTTTCGAGAAGAGAGTTGGTGAGCTACGAGTGTCATTAGCCCACAAAAATTCTAGGAGAATCTTCTCTACCTCTCTACTATATCTACCAGTAATCTGGTGGTTCCATGAAGCCCGTAGTTAAAGATTGAAGTCGTTCGATCAAAACAGCCCCTGAAAGACTTTGGTGTCGAGCTAGCACTCGTAGGGAGCCGATCAGGATCAGGAGCCTCGTGTGGATGATCCATGGAGGCTAAACATCTATGTAGCTGCATCATGACCAGTGGACCTCCTTGATAATGATCAAATCATGGTGATCGACTACCCACGCAAGGTATAGTGTTCAGAACACTTAGATGTAGGAAATAGTTTACTGCATTGTTTTAATTTTTCTAATCTGATATGTATGCAATTATGTCATGTTTAGATCCTTATTATTGGATTTATTTTTTGATATGATCAGTAATAAATTAATTAGATTAATTAATTTTTTACTATATTTTGTAATTTTCAAAAAAGTTTTCAAAAGTAGCACTGTTAGCCCTGCACTGGTTCCTTCAACTGGTATTAAAGCCAGGTTCACTAAACATGATTTGCTTGCATGTCTAGATTGATAATTTAGATTTGATCTAAATATTAATCTAATAATCTAATTTATTAGATCTAAAAATTAAAATCATGATCGCATGGATTGAAGATTGTCCTGCTGTAAGGTTTATCCCCTACAGTGAAAAGGTTATCTTGGCACGTTGCTGATCTGAATAGTTAATTGTAAAACCATATATCTAATCTAATATTTTTATGATCTGATTAAATTAGTCTTTAATCTAATTTTTGATCATGAATGCATGTTTAGATAGGATCTAAAGTTTGATTCATGATTTAGTATTATGTAGTGTACATAGTTTCAGATTAAACCCTACAACTTGTGTTGTTTGTGAATTGAGCCAATTCAGTTTTAAAGTGAGTCAACATAAATGGTGAACATTGCTAAGTTGTAAAGAACCTTTCAAAATTTTGAAAAATATTTTTGAAATACCGAATCCTAACCCTCAGCCCATAAACTTAATTAAAATTAAGTGAAATGATTTACTATCTAGAATTATGAAATAAGACCCTAAGTCATTAATCGTAAACTTGTGGGTTATTGGGTTACATGAATTAGATCTATAAATTTGGTTAGACCTAAGGTTGGTTAAAGAATGGACTAAATTAGAGTAATTGATCAAATCTAATTAAATATTAATTTAGATTAGATCAAGAACTCTATAGACTCAATTACAATAGTTGTAGTTGGTCAAGACCATGCCTTTAACGAGGAACAAAAGGACTTGATTCATGGCTACGCAGTCGAACCCATAATTACTTGGTTGGTCAAATTAAAACTAATGAACCAGATGGTGTCTAAGGTAAGTCTGGTAGTTTGATTAATGATTTTTAATTTGGAGCTACTCGCACTGATTTGGTCTTTGACGAGTTAATGGCATATCCCTTCTACTGATCTTACTTACCTGGCCATCCTGGTAAGTTAGATTTTGATTGAATCACTTGATGATTCGGGCTCACCCATGTCAATTAGGAAAACTAGTCTGATTAATTTAGGTGCTTCTAATGCTAGCTTAGATTAGATCCTTTTTTATCTGACTTGGTAAAGTCAGTGGGAGGATCGAAATTGGCTCGCTTTTCTTAAATAAGTTAACTAAATCCTCTAAAATTATTAGGTCCTTCAAAATAAAATAGTTATGTAGATAACTATATCATAGCCTCCCATTAAGTTGAGTGATAATGGGTTCATTAATTTAATAATCACTGGAGGCCCAAAGGCCTGGTGCTTATTGATAAATGAAATTATCATTCATAAAATGATGATTTGGTTAAGTCTTTTTGATGGTTGTAAGGTTGGTCGACCAAAGTTGGGCTAGATCATTTATTGGTTAAATGATCAAGTGTAGTCATGTTAATGGTTGGACCTAATCGGACCATTTCAGCGGAGGCCAAAGTCTACTGATTAGGTCTCTAGGGCAAAATTGATATTACTAGAAATTCTTTAGAGAAATAATTGATTTTGAACCTACCCATAGGTGCACATGGGTTGACCAACCAAACTTGGGCTTGTGGGTAGTCTATGAGAATTCCAGTATCCACTAAAAAATTAAAGTAATTCCTTGAATTGGAGGAAAAAGGCTATCAATTCGTATAAAATAGTAGGAGAACCTTTAGACTAAAGTCCATGTCTATAGATAATTGATTGTCTATAGATAATTGATTCATATACTAATTAGGTTTGGTTTTCCTTTTTGTGCAGAAATGGTCACTAACCTATCGCTTCCATCATTGTTAGATAATGACAAATTAATGGAGCCCAACTATGATAGTTGGTATTGTAAGTTGAAAATCGTCATGGAGCATGAGTGGATCTTTTATGTCGTAATGGATCAAGCACTTGAGGAGCCAACTCCAAACTTTAGAGGAGTAGTTTGAGACACTTATCAGAAGTGGCTCAATGACCGCACCATCGTTCGGTGTATAATGCTGGCAACAATGAACGATGAGTTCAGCCACAGGTTCAAAAATGCCCAGCCATAGGAAATACTTCAAATGTTGAATGACTCCTTTGGCACTCCTAATGATGTTGAAAGGCATAAAACAAGTTATGCTATTTTCAATGCTTGGATGAGGGATGGGGCCCCAGTCACCGATCATGTATTGTACATGATCGAGATGATTGAGCGCCTTAGCAAGCTGGGTTTTTTCTTGCATGAGCAGCTCGATAAGATGCGATCCTTAATTCCTTGCCCAAGTCCTTCCTCCCCTTCCTATCTCATTTTAGAATGACAAAGCCTGTAGTGAACTACCATGGCTTGTTGGGGTTGCCATAGAACTTTGAGAAGGATCACCAACTCCATAAGGAGATGGTGAATGTAGTGGCAGGGTCTTCTTCTGAAGAAGATGAACAAGAAGGTGTAGCCAAATACTAAGACAACTGCATAGGATTGGACCAAAAAGTGCAAGCCCAATCAGAGCTAGGTGGAGTGCTTCTTCTATAAGAAGTTAGAGCACTGAAAGAGAAACTGTCCTCTGTACATTGCCTCCTTGGACTTGAACAGGTCGAGGAGGAAGCAAGTGGTTGCTGGGCAAGGTAATTATATGATAACACCTTGCAATTTTTCTTTATTTGATTCTACAACCTGGGTATTCGATACTGGAAGCCCTTATCATATTTGTAATTCTATGCAGGGCTTGTAAGTCAGTAGGAGATTTAATTAAGGCGAGAGGTTCTTGAATGTTGGAGATGGAAGACAAGTTCCAATTCTAGCTTTAGAAATCATGAACCTCATAATCAATTCAAATAAAATTATTCTTAATGAATGTCATTTTTGTCCAGCTTTCTTATTGAATATCATTCTGTAGGCCTTTTGGGCATGAATGATTTTGAAATATCAATAAAAAAAATTTATTATGTCATTTTAAATGGTGTTATAATTTTTATTGGATAATTGAATAATAAAATTTATTTGTTATCTATGCCTATTAACTTGGTTCAATCCTTTAATAAATGCTCTTAAATTAGTGATGTGTCTAATGTCTACCTTTGGCACTGTAGGCTAGGTCATATTAACAAGAATAGAATTAACAGGTTAGCTCAAGAAAAAATTCTTAAGGTTAGTGATTGTGAATCACTTTTGATCTGTGAGTCTTGTCTTCTTGGTAAGATGACCAAGTCACCTTTTACTGGGAAAAGTGAATGAGCTACTGAACTCCCGAGTTTAATGCATTCAGATGTATGTGGACCCATTAGCTTAAGTGCTAGAGGTGGATACTTCTACTTCATAACCTTTACTGATGACCTATATAGGTATGAGTAGGTCTATTTAATGAAGCATAAGTCGAAGTCGTTTGAAATGTTCAAACTATTGCGCAATCAGGTAGAGAAGCCAACTGGAAAAAGTATTAAAACTCTTCGATCTGATCAAGGGGGTGAGTACCTTTCCAATGAGTTTCTGACATATCAAGGAGAGAATGAAATTCTCTCCCAATGGACTCCTCCTGGAATACCATAACATAATGGTGTGTTTGAAAGGAGTAATTGGAGCCTATTGGACATGGTTCGATCCATGATGGGATTTGCTGGTTTATCAATCTCCCTTTGGGGATATGCACTCGAGTCAACTTGTTACATTCTAAATAGGATTCTGAATAAATTTATTAATAAAACATCATATGAGATATAGACAGGACATAAGCTAGTACTCTCACACCTTAGGATTTGGGGGTGTCCGGCTTATGTCAAACGTTTAATGATAGACAAGCTGGGACCTAGGTCTGATAAGTATAGTTTTGTAGATTACCGAAAAGAATTCAAAGGGTATTACTTCTACCTTGCTGATGAGCAAAAAGTGTTTGTCAGTCTTAAGATAGTCCTTTTAGAAAAAGAGTTTTTTGGTAAAAGAACTAATGCCACTAAGGTTGAACTTGTTGAAGTACGATTGGTGGAAGAAAAAACACAAATTATTGAACCTGAGCTGGATCAGATTAGATCAGACCTAGAACCCATTGTAAATGCACCTTTAAGGCAATCTGATAGAATACCATGTCAACCGGATAGATACTACGATTTCTTGGTTCGAAATGAGGATCCTATTGAACTCGATGAGAATGATCAGGATCCGATCATCTATATGGATGCAATGCAGAGATCTGACTATAAGAAATGGCTTGAGACCATGAAATCCAAAATGGAATCCATGAAGGTCAATGATGTATGGATATTGGTTGACCCACCTGAAGAGGTAAAATCCATAGGATGTGTTGGTGTAGAATCTGGTTGACATCGGATTGAGCTGGAGTTGGAGAAGAAGAGGTTACCGTCGATGATCTACAAAATAAAGTTTCATTCAGAGTCGATGGTGGTGGCTCCCGTAGGACCCTCCGACAATCAAGTCAGCTCTTCTGAACAGCTCTTCTGAACAACAGAAATGGAGTGCTTAAGAAAGAATTCAGTAGAGTTCTAAAAAAGAGAAGAGAGCTTAGAGAAAACATATATGGAGGATCCTTTTGTATATACAAAGCCTGTAATAGACTGATAGTGATAGCCATAACCGTACAATAGTTGGCCACTCGGGGCCACATGAAATTTATTATGGAGAGAGGTGTCACCCATAGCAGACTGATAATGACAGTCGTAAGCATTCAATAGTGGGGTTGCCTATAGCAGACTGATAATGATAGTCGTAACCATCTGGTAGTGGGCCGCTTGGAGCCACGTAGAGTTTGTTATGGAGAGAGGTATCTGTTATCATGATGTGCCCAATCGTTGAGATTTAATAGTTAAAGTTCGGAGGAAACGGGCATTGGTTGGTGACGAGCTTTGACATATATCAATTCTTGAGGAGTTCAGACTCCTAAAAGAAATACAGCTAGAGAGGATCATTCGAAAGAAATACTACTTGAAATCTGAAAATAATCCATTAGAGAAAATTGGACGGAGTTTGACTGATGGAGAAGTCTAGGAGTCCAACTAGTGGAGAAGTTTGACTAATGGAGAAGTCTAGAAGAAGTCCGATGGATGGAGAAGTTCAACTGATGGAGAAGTCCAGAAGGAGTCTGACTAGTGAAGAAGTTTGACTGAAGGAGAAGATTGGAAACAGTCCGACTTATGGAGAAGTTCGAAAAGAGTCCAATCGATGGAGAAGTTTGGAAGGAGTCTGATTAATGGAGAAGTCTGGAAGGAGTTCGACCGCTGTAGGAGTTTGGAAGGGGTTTGACCACTGGAGGAGTTTGGAAGGGGTTTGGCCACTGGAGGAGTTCGATCGTTGGAGGAGTCTGGGAGGAATTCGACTGCACCGCTGGATGAGTTCGTCTGCTGAAGGAGTCTGAAGTGGTTTGGCCACTGGAGGAAGAATTTTTGATCGAAGCTCTTTCATGATTACCAGTTATATTAGGCTAAGAAGTAGACTGGACTTCAGCGGGAGTAAGGTTTATGCCCAACACTAGTCTCCCCACTTTCGAGTTCAAAATTTGAATGAAGGAAGTACAAAAAAGACCACTATCAAAGTTCTTTTTTGAGCTCTACATCCGTTGAGGATGAAGCTCGGGGGAGATCTTATCTTCGGTTGAAGTTGAAGCTCGGAAGAGATCTTATCTCAAATGGAGGTTGAGAGAGATCTTATCTTCTTTTGAAGTTGAAGATTGGGGGAGATCTTATCTCCAGTCAAGGATGAAGACTGGGGGAGATCTTATCTCCAGCCGAGGTTGAAGAAGATCCAATCTTCTATTGAAGTTGAAGCTCGAAAGAGATCTTATCTCCAACCGAGGTTGAAGCCTGGAGGAGATCTTATCTTCTCCAGCCGAGGTTGAAGCTCGGAGGAGATTTTATCTCCAATCGAGGTTGAAGGAGATTCTATCTCCTATTGAAGTTGAAGCTCGAGGAAGATCTTATCTCCAGCCAAGGTTGAAGGAGATCCTATCTTCTGTTGAAGTTGAAGCCCGGGGGAGATCTTATTTCCAGCCGAGGTTGAAGGAGATCCTATCTTCTGTTGAAGTTGAAGCTCAGAAGAGATCTTATCTCGAGCCAAGGTTGAAGCCTGGGGGAGATCTTATCTCTAGCCGAGGTTGAAGGAGATCCTATCATCTATTGAAGTTGACGCTCACAGGAGATTTTATCTCCTGCCAAGGTTGAAGAATGGGGGAGATCTTATCTTCAGCCGAGGTTGAAGAAGATCCTATCTTTTGTTGAAGTTGAAGCTTGGAGAAGATCTTATGTCCAGTCGAGATTAAAGAGATCGGGGGAGATCTTATCTCCAACCGAGGTTGAAGGAGAACTTATCTCCTATTGAGGTTGAAGCCCAAGTGAGATCTTCTCTCCAGCCGAGGTTGAAGGAGACCCTATCTTTTGTTGAAGTTGACGCTCAGGGAAGATCTTATCTCCAGCTAAGGTTGAAGGAGATCCTATCTCCTATTGAAGTTGAAGCTCGAGAGAGATCTTATCTCCAATCGAGGTTGAAGCTTGGGGGAGATCTTCTCTCCAACCGAGGTTGAAGGAGAATCCTATCTTCTATTGAAATTGAATCTTAGAGAAGATCTTATCTCCAACTGAGGTTGAAACCCGGGGGAGATCTTATCTCCAGCTATGGTTGAAGGAGATCCTATCTTCTGTTAAAGTTAAAGCTCGGGAGATATTTTATCTCCAAACCGAGGTTGAAGCCTGGAGGAGATCTTATCTTCTAGCCGAGGTTGAGAGAGATCTTATCTTCTATTGATGTTGAAGCTCGAGGGAGATCTTATCTCCAGTTGAGATTGAAGCCCGAGAGAGATCTTATTTCCAGCCGAAGTTGAAGGAGATCTTATCTCCTATTGAAATTGAAAGCTTGGGATAGATCTTATCTCCAATCGAGGTTGAAGCCTAGAAAAGATCTTATCTCCAGTCAGAGAAGGAAATCTTGTCTCCTGTTGAAGTTGAAGCTCGAGAAAGATCTTATCTCAAGTCGAGGTTGAAGTCCGGAGGAGATCTTATCTCCAACCGAGGTTGAAGGAGATCCTATCTTCTATTGAAGTTGAAGCTCGGAGGAGAACTTATCTCCAACCAAGGGTGAAGCCTAGGGGAGATCTTATCTCCAGTTGAGGTTAAAGGAAATCCTATCTTATACTGAAGTTGAAGCTTGAGGGAGATCTTATCTCCAGCCGAGGTTGAAGCCCAGAGGAAATCTTATCTCCAGTCGAGGTTGAAGGAGATCCTATCTTCTATTGAAGTTGAAGCTCTGGAAAGATTTTATCTCTAGTCAAGGTTGAATCCTGGGGGAGATCTTATCTCCAATCGAGGATGAAGCAGAACTTATCTCCTATTGAGGTTGAAGCTCGGAGGAGATCTTATGTCCAATCGAGGTTGAAGCTCAGTGGAGATCATATCTCCAGCCGAGGTTAAAGGAGATCCCATCGTCTATTGAAGTTGATGCTCGGGGGAGATCTTATCTCCAGCTAAGGATGAAGAAGATCCTATCTTTTGTTGATGTTGAAGCTTGAGGGAGATCTTATCTCTAGCTGAGGTTGAAGTCTGGAGGAGATCTTATCTCCAACCGAGGTTGAAGGAGATCTTATCTTCTATTGAAGTTGAAGCTCAGGGAAGATCTTATCTCTAGCTGAGGTTGAAGCCTCGGGGAGATCTTATCTCCAGCTGAGGTTGAAGGAGATCCAATCTTCTATTGAAGTTGAAGCTTGGGGGAGATCTTATCTTCAATCGAGGTTGAAGCTTAGGGGAGATCTTATCTCCAGTCGAGGTTGAAGGAGATCTTATCTTCTATTGAAGTTGAAGCTTGGGGGAGATCTTATCTCGAGCCGAGGTTGATGTTTGAGGGAGATCTTATCTCCACTCGAGGTTAAAGGAGATCTTATCTTCTGTTGAAGTTAAAGCTTGGGGGATATCTTATCTTCAGTTGAGGTTGAAGCCCGAGAAAAATCTTATCTCCAGTCGAGATTGAAGGAGATCTTATCTCCTATTGAAGTTGAAGCTCGGGGGAGATCTTATCTCCAGTCGAGGCTGAAGCCCAGAGGAGATCTTATCTCCAGTCGAAGTTTAAGAAGATCCTATCTTCTATTAAAGTTGAAGCTCGGAGGAGATCTTATCTCTAGCTAAGGTTGAAGTCCGGAGGAGATCTTATCTCCAACCGAGTTTGAAGCCCGAGGGAGATCTTATCTCCATTCGAAGTTGAAGGAGATCCTATCTTCAATTGATGTTGAAGCTTGAGGGAGATCTTATCTCTAGCCGAGGTTGGAGCTCGGAGGAAATCTTATCTCTAGTCGAGGTTGAAGCTCGGGGGAGATCTTATCTCCAACCGAGGTTGAAGGAGATCCTATCTTCTGTTGATGTTGATGCTCGGGGGTGATCTTATCTCCAGTCAAGGTTGAAGCTCGAGAGAAATCTAATGTCCAGTCGAGGTTGAAGGAAATCTTATCTTCTATTAAAGTTGATGCTCAAGAAAGATCTTATCTCCAATCGAGGTTGAAGCCCAAGGGAGATCTTCTATTCAGCCAAGGTTGAAGGAGATCTTATCTCCTATTGAGGTTGAAGCTCAGGGGAGATCTTATCTCCAACCGAATCTAGGCCTCTCTTCTCACCTCGTCTAAAACGAATGAGGCGTTCGACTTTGCTCACGTTAGGATGAGATTCTCCTCCTATCTTAAATAACCATAGGTCTTCGACTTGCTCATGTTAGTACGAGGTTCTCCTCCTATTCCTAACATGGCCACTTTTGATTGCTTATTTCATTCTCATATTTTCTAAATTTCAAGGTTATGGGAGCGTTGTTCCTCCGAGCTCCTTCAGATGATAAGTTTCGGATCGGATGACCTCCTCTATTTCATACGAGCCTTTCCAATTTGGGGCAAGCTTCTCCTAGCTTCGAAGCTGAGAGATGGCAGCTTGTCGAAGTACTAAGTCCCATAGAGATAGTATTGATGATGTCGAGAGGCGGTCGATCTTCTTATTGTTCCTTCCTCATGGATGGTTCTGACTACAGTAGTGCCCTTAGCTGATCTTCTCTTGCTTCAGACCAGCATCTGAGGAATCGACCCAATCAGCCTCTTTTGATGAGCTCCTCGATCTCATCGTGGAGCTGAATGCATTTTTCAATATCATGGCTATGATCATGATGATATAAATAGTACTTGCTTCAATTGCGCTTGTTTGGGGAAGATCGTAATTCTTCTGATCTTGGTAGCTGATTCTTAATTTTCATCAGAACTTGAGTTTTAGGAGCATTAAGTGGTGCATAGTTGTGGAACCTTCTGGGGGGAGATCTTCTTCGCACCCTTCTATCGGGGCTTCTTTGACGATGAGCTCAAGGAGGAGTTCGGGCTCACTTGCGCTCAGAGGGAGTCCGTGAGTATGGCTGAACTTCATTCGTCCCTCCATCAGTGGTGGGTCTATTAGACTCGTCCATCCATCGCTCTCTTGTGGCTTCCTCATCCTTCAACTTGAAGGCTTGTTTCGCTCGGGCATATCCTTCAGCCCGAGCTAGCAGATCAGCAAAGTTTCTGGGATACTTCTTCCCCAAGAAGAATAGTAAATCATTCTTCTGAAGGCCATCCTTGAGTGTGGTCATTGCGATAGATTGGTCCAGGTTCTGGACCTCTAATACAATAGCATTAAATCAAGTGACATAAGCTTAGATAGATTCCTCCATTTGCTTGATATTCACCAGAAAATCCAAACCTTAGCACAGACGTCGGTTGCTGATGAAATGAGCCACAAACTGATGGCTTATTTGGTCAAAAAAGAAGATCGTACCTGATCTCAACATTGAGTACCAATTTCTTGCTACTTCCTTCAAGGTAAATGAAAAAGCTCGGTATAAAATGGCATCTAGTGTGCCATGGAGCAGCATCATGGTCTGGAAAGCCTCTAGGTGATCGATCGAATTAGAGGTTCCATCGTAGCATTCAAATTGAGAAAGCTTAAAGTTCGGTGGAACGAGCTCTTGCATAATTCGGAAAGAGAAAGGAAGATTGGTGATGACATCATCATGGTGAGCTGGGGTGACATGGCGGACTTTCTCAATCCATCAGTCCATCTCCCATAGTTTTTGATCGAGGACGTCATCTCGATCGCAGATCTTGAAAGACTTTCGGCTGTAGATGGGGAAGGTCTCTTTCAGAGAAGAATCATGGTCTGAATAAGGATCCTCTACTCTCTATTTTTCCTTCACAAGGGTGAAGGGTATGCTAGCCCAAGTGCTCCTCCTTAGGATCAGTTTCTGACATCCCGATGGTGGGTTTCCTGACAAAACCACCACTGAGGGCTGCTGCATGGCCTGCACCATTTTGATGAGGCCATGAACCCGCTGCATCAATAGGTTAAACCACTTTGGATCTACCATGGCTGTCGGTGGAGGAGGAGGTTGAAGTGCCAGCGATGGACTAGGAACGGATGGATCTAGCTTAGATCTGACGATAGAAGCGGTAGATCTCTGGATAGTCGCCTTCTTTGAAGGCATTTCTTAGGATTAAGGGAGAGGATGAAAATGAACTTTGAAGAAGAAGATCCACAGGATTGACTGAGCACTCCTTAAGAATAAGGGTACCTCAAGAATAGAGTACCGTTCCTCCAGTGCTAATCCTATTGGTGCAGAATCTGGTTGACGTCGGATCAAGCTAGAGTTGAAGAAGAAGAGGTCGCTGTCGATGACCTACAAAATAAAGTCCCATCTAGAGTCGGTGGAGGTAGCTCTGGTAGGACCCTCCGACGATCAAATTAGCTCTTCTACCAACAGAAATAGAGTGCTCAGGCAAGAATTCAGCAGAATTTTGAAAAAGAAAAGAGAGCTTAGAGAAAATGTATCTAGGGGGTCCCTTTTTATAGACAAAGTCTGTAACAAATTGATAATAACAGCCATAACTATCCGATAGTGGGCCGCTCAAGGTCATATGAAATTTATTATGGAGAGAGGTGTCACCCACAACAGACTAATAATGATAGCCATAACCATTCGATAGGGGGATCGCCTGTAGCAGACTGATAATGATAGCCATAATCGTCCAATAGTGGGCCGCTCGAGGCCACGTGGAGTTTATTACGAAGAGAGGTGTTCATTATCGTGATGTGCCCATTCATTGAGATTTAATAATCAAAGTTTGGAGGAAGCAGACATTGGTTAGTGAAGAGCTTTGACATATGTCAATTCTAGAGGAGTTCGGACTCCTAAAGAAAATACGGCTAAAAGAGATCATACGGGAGGAATACTACTTCAAATTTGGAAGTAATCCACTGGAGAAATTTGGATGGAGTTCGACTGATGGAGAGGTTTAGAAGGAGTTCGACTGGTAATGAAGTTTGATTAATGAAGAAGTCCAGAAGGAGTTTGACTGGTGAAAAAGTTTGGCTAATGGAGAAGTCCGGAAGGAGTCTGATTGGTGTAGAAGTTTGGCTGAAGGAGAAGTCCGAAAGGAGTCTAACTGATGGAGAAGTTTGGAAGGAGTCTGACTGATGGAGAAGTTCGACTGAAGGAGAATTCTGGGAGAAGTTTAGTTGAAGGAGAAGTTTGACTGTTGGAGGAGTTTGGGAAGAGTTTGGCCACTGGAGGAGTTCGACCACTGGAGGAGTCCGGGAGAGGTTCGACCGCTGGAGGAGTCTAGGAGGAGTTTGGCCGCACCGCTGAAGGAGTTTGGCTGTTGAAGGAGTCTAGAGGGGTTTGCCCATTGGAGGAAGAATTTTTGATCAAAGCTCTTCCGTGATTACCAGTTACATTAGGCTAAGCATTAGACTAGACTTCAGTGGGAGCGGGGTTTATCCCCAACAGCATGTAGATGGATCTTCAAAAAAAAAAAAGGATGCAGACGAAAAGGTGGAGACCTATAAAGCCCATCTGGTTTCCAAGGGGTATCGTCAATGCTCAAATCTATTTGGATTATGCTTGCCATCGCTGCCTATCTGGACTATGAAATCTGGCAAATGGATGTGAAAATGGCTTTCCTAAATGGAGGGCTAGAAGAAGAGGTGTATATGATATAGCATGAAGGATTCACATCCATAGATGAGTCTAAGGTGTGTAGGCTTCAAAGGTTCATTTACGAACTAAAGCAGACATCTTGGAGCTAGAACATATGATTTGATAGAACAATCAAAACGTATGACTTCGTTAAGAATGAAGAGGAGCCCTGCATATAAAAGTGGGCTAATGGTTCAGTAATAGTATTTCTAGTATTGTATGTTGATGATATTCTCTTAATCGAAAATGATGTTCCTGCATTATAAGGAATAAAGATCTAGCCATCATCATAGTTCTCCATGAAAGATTTGGGAAAGCTTCCTACATCCTAGGGATGAAGATCTATAAAGATAGATCTAAAAGGTTGCTTGGATTGTTCTAGTCTATGTACATTGACATTGTGCTGAAATGGTTCGGCATGGAGAATTCCAAGAAAGGCTATCTATCGATAGGCTATGGAATTTCTCTTTCAAAAAGGGATTGTCCGACAACACCTCTAGAAAGAGAGCGTATGAGTAGAATACCATATGCTTCGAAAGTGGATTCTATAATGTACGCCATGACATGTACGTGACCAGATGTAGCATACTCACTAGGGATAGTGAGTAGATACCAATCTGATCTAGGAAAGAATACTGGAAGGTTGTTAAAACCATCCTAAAGTATTTGAGAAATACTAAGGATTAGTGGCTTGTATATGATGAATTGGACTTGAAACTTGTAGGATTCACAAACTCCAGTTTTCAGTCTGATCATAATGATGGTAAGAGTATGTTGGGATATATATTCATCCTTAATGATTGGGCCATCTGCTGGAAGAGTTCCAAGCAGCACATTATGGCTGATTCTATTTGCGAAGTGGAGTATATCACTGCATCAGATATTGCCAAAGAAGCAGTGTGGCTGAGAAAATTTATCACCGAGCTTGAAGTAGCATCCTTCCTTGATGGTCAAGTTCTACTCTATTGTGATAGCTCTGGAGCCATTGCTCAGACGAAGGAACTGAAGGCACACCAGCAGACGAAACATATTCTATACCGCTACCATCTTATCCAAGAGACTATGGATCAAGGTGACATCAACCTTTAGAAGATTGATGGGAAGGAAAACATGGCCGACCCATTCACTAAAACTATTACGGTGAAGGAGTTCAATGACTTCAAGTTGAAGATAGGTATTAGATACTGCACCAATTGGCTTTAGTCCAAGTGGAGGATTGTAGGAAATATGTTCCAAAGTCAATTGTCAGCCTGTTGATGGTTGGGGTATGCACTTATAATTGTATATGAGTTATAAATTAGTAAAAGTTATTTTGGCATTTTTCATCATAAATTCTATTATCTTCTAATGAACTCCTGTGTTGTGATGAAGTCCTTAAGACTATCCAGATTCGACAAAGGAGGATTTATCATTTAGTCCTTAAATAGTTCATGATCAATGATACGTTGTTACTCAGGATGACAATATTTATTAAGTATAGGTCATTGTGTGCCATATAGGTTGGTTATCCTCGTAACCAAGAAGTGTTGAGACACTGATATGGCATGCAAGTGAGATATATCAGAACATCTAAATTGAATATGACCAACTCTGGAGCTTTTCTTCTATCAAGATTAGCTCTGATGGAATATAGGTATAAGTGTCCCTCTGATCTGAGATCACCATGGTGACTTCCAAGCAACTCACTATTCTTTTGTGCCAGACTACCTGAATTTTTAATTTAGTGATGAAAGGTTTCTAGGCACAGTCAAGTACTTGAGGAGTCAATGCGTGTATCAGGATGGGATTGATCACTCCTGGTTTCAGGAGCTCTGCTCAATTATTTTTAAATTTAGCAAAATTATGGTCAGGGTAGTCTTAGTGAGGAGTCATGTGACTAATTGCTTTGAGACACGACATGAATGTATTTTCTAGGGTTGACAGTCTAATCCTAAATCATCTATTATACAAAGGTCATAGGGATGAATTATACGATAATCATATTTACGTAGGTTCTGAATGTTGCAATTATGACTATTCGATCTATCTGGATGTCGGGTACCATTGCTAGATGGTCACTTCGATTAGTATAGAAATTGGTTTCCATGCTGTCGGCTTAGGTTCAAACCTACAGAGTCACACACACTAGAGGTTCCTACCTGATTTGATGGCTAGTGAAGAGTATCACTTGATTGAGACTCTATAGTCAAGAGTCCCACTGGACTAGGGACTCTTCGACCAGGAGTCCTATTGGGTTGGGACACTGAGTCTCAATGTCTAGGAGTCTATGGTCAAGAGTCCCACTGGACTAGGACTCTTCGACCAAGAGTCTTATAGCTCTAAAACTCTAAGCCCTACATGACTGGAACTCTGTGATTAAGAGTTGAGACTCTATATTTATTTGTTCCACTTGTTTCGAACACTGGGATCAAAAGTCCCACTGATTTGGGACTCTTTGATCAAGAGTTTCATTTTAATGGGACTCTGGTATTCGGTCATCCACCAGATTTAGACTCTAAATTTATGAGAGGTTTTATAAGTGATTTGATTGTTAATTATCTTAATTTTATTGAGTAATTATTTATGGATCATGTCCAACTGAATTTGGTTCAGTTGGGTTTGATCCGACTAGGTCATGAGTTGACCTAATTGCCAAGGAGGTTCGAACCCTAATTTGATCAGAGGTTGGACTTGATCAATTTTTAGTTTTATTAGAATTTAATTAAGTATAATTAAGTTTAATTATGTTGGGTTTAAGTTGATCTAGTTGGATCTAACCAATTTTTATTGGGTTGGTTCAATTGGTTGAAGTTTAAATTCAAAGACTAGTTTGACTAGTCTTCTCTTCCCATACGCCACCTCATCTCTCCTATGCCCATTTAAAATTCATGAGAAAGGTTCTCATAAGTTTTATCCCATGCACAAATGGATCTCATGCCCACTTTCTCAATGCCTAAAATGGATAAGGATTGGTGGTTAATGGTTTAAGTTTGAATGAGATTCAAATTTGAATTAGAAACCAACTTCATTCCTATCCATGTGCCATTTTTTTTGTGCGCCCACATTTGTTCATGAGAAAAAGTTCTCATGCTTCATTCTTCATCCAAATATGGGCATACTCTTGGCTTTCTCATGTCCCTAGTGGAAAGGATCAGGTGGTTTAGATTTTAAATTCAAAGTGTGTTTGAATTTGAACTAACAACCAACCTGATCTTATCCCTCCATGTTGATTCCCCTCTTATTGGCACATGTTTAAATATTAAATTGTAGGGATGTGCGACACCTCTAGCATGAGATATCCATGTATGTGATACCTCCCCTTCTGCATGAGTTTGAATTAAAAAATTTCTGAGAGAAGAGAAAACCCAAGTGTTGGGCGCAAGGTTTTCTGAGTGCTACCCTAGGTTTTTGACCTAGGTTTCGGGAAGAGAGTTGGTGAGCTACGAGTGTCGTTAGCCCACCAAAATTCTAGGAGAACCTCCTCTGCCTCTCTACTATATCTACCTACAATCTAGAGGGTCCATGAAGCCCATGGACAAAGATCGAAGTCGTTCGATCGAAATAGCCCCTAAAAGACTTCGATGTCGAGCAAGCACTCGTAGGGAGCAGATCAGGATCAGAAGCCTCGTGTGGATGATCCATGGAGGCCAGACATCTGTATGGCTACATCGTGACCAGTAGACCTCCTCGATGATGATCAGATCATGGTGATCGACTACCCGCGCAAGGTATAGTGTTTAGAACACTTAGATGTAATTAATAATTTACTGCACTATTTTAATTTTTTTTATCAGATATGTATGTATTTATGTCATGTTTCAATCCTTAGTGTAGGATTTATTTTTTGATATAATTAGTAATAAATTAATTAGATTAATTAATTTTTTATTGCATTTTGCTATTTTTGAAAAGGTTTTCAAAAGTAGCACTGTTAACCCTGCACTAGTTCCTTTAGATTTTTTTATGAGAAAAATTAAATAATGTTAGATCTGGAAACATGAAAAAAATTTAGAGAAGAATGTCTCCTCTTGTTCTGACATAGAGATATTTTCAGGACATCAATAATTGATATCTTGAAAGAGAAGATCTATCTTCTCTTAGGTTATTTTTTCTTATTTTTTATTTCTATTTTTTTGGAGGATCCAAGGGTTGAATTTCTCCCTCATTCCTCCTCTTATTATTACTCTCTTGGAGTACCCAAGAGATCCAAAGAATAATTTTTAGACTAACCATCAAGAGAGATCTACGAGAAGCTAGCACTTCGAGCAGATCTTCATTCGACGAATCTCTGATTTATGTTTGCAGCCTCATGTGGATTACCTATAGAGGTCGGACATGTGTGTGGCTTCAAAGATCATAATGAAAATCAACTATAGAGTTCTCAACCTATGTGAAGGTAAGAGATTTGATCTCTTCTCTCACCTAGATGCGATATAGGATTTAAATCTAGAATTATTCTAGATCTAGGATATTGATTTGATCAATACCAAAATTTTTATTTTCAGATTTAATAATACATTATGACATGTTATAGGTCCTAGATGTAGGGTTTAGTAATTAGATTATATGCTATTGAAGATTAAATAGTTTAATCTACATCTTTCATTGTATTTTATTTCAAAAATATTTTGAAATTCAAGCATGAAACCCTGCATGTTTTCCATCAATATGGACAGGGCATAAGCTAGTACTTTTACACCTTAGGGTCTTGGGGTGCCTGGCTTACGTCAAACAATTAATCATAGATAAACTTGGACCTAGGTCTGACAAGTGCACATTTATAGAGTACCCCAAAGAAACTAAAGGACATATTTTCTACTGTGTTGATGAACAAAAGTGTTCGTCAACCTCAACATAATCATTTTGAAAAAGAAGTTTCATGGTGAAGGAATTGTTGCCTCTAAGGTTAAACTAGAGAAAGTTCAACAGGTAGAAAAGCTGAAGTTAGTAGCCAAACCTGAATCGAATTTGATTAGATCAAATCAGGAGCCTAGTGTACATGCACCATTAATGTGATCCAATAGAGTACCGCATCAACCAGACAGATACTATAATTTTTTAGTATTGGATAGTGATCCTATCAAACTCGATGTGAATGATGAGGATTCGATCACTTATATTGATGCAATGCAGACACCAGATTTTGAGAAATGGCTTAAGACCATGAAATTTGAGATGGGTCCATGAAGGTCAATGATATGTCTCTTTATTAGTTGACCCATCCGAAGGGGTTGAACCCATTGGGTGGAAGTGGGTCTTCAAGAGGAAGAAGGATATAGATGGAAAGATAAAGACCTACAAAGCCTATCTAGTTGCCAAGAGGTATCATCAATGTTATGGTACTGATTATGATGAGACATTCTTCCTTATGGTAATGCTTAAATCCATTCAGATAATGCTTGTGATCGCTGCCAATCTGAACTATGAGATCTGGCAGATGGATGTGAAAACAACTTTCCAAAATAGAGAGCTAATCGAAGAGGTGTATATGATATAATCTGAGGAGTTCACATCCATAGATAACTCCAAGGTGTGCAAACTTTAGAGATCCATTCATGGATTGAAGCAAGCATCTCAGAGTTGGAACATGCATTTTGATGAGGTGATCAAAATATATGGCTTCATTAAGAAACGAGATGAGTCTTACATTTACAAATGGGCAAAAGGTCTAGCAGTGGTATTTCTTATCTTATACATGGATAAGATTCTCTTAATCTGGAATGACATCTCCGTACTGTAAGAAATAAAAGTTTGGTTGTCATTTCAGTTCTTCATGAAGAACTTGGGTGAAGCATCCTACATCCTAGGGATGAAGATCTATAGGGATAGATCTAAAAGGATGCTTGGGTTATACAAGTTCATGTACATAGAAACTGTGTTGAAGAGGTTCAGCATAGAGAATTCCAAGAAGAGCTATCTTTCGATAGGCCAAAAAATTTTTCTCTCTAAAAAGGATTATTCGATAACTCCTGAAGAGAGAGAGCATATGAGTAGAGTCCCATATGCTTTGATAGTAGGATCTATCATATATGCCATGACATGTATGAGATCAGGTGTGGCATACTCACTAGGAGTAGTGAGTAGATACCAATCTAATCCAAGGGAGAACCACTAGAAGGTGGTAAAAACCATCCTTAATTATTTGAGAAATACTAAGGACCAGTGGCTGATCTATGATGAGTCAGATTTAAAACTAGTAGGATTTACAGAATCTAGCTTTTGATTTGACCATGATAATAGTAGAAGTGTGTCGAGTTATATCTTTATCCTAAATGATGAAGCAATCTACTGGAAGAGTTCTAAAAAGCACACTATTATAGACTCTGTTTGCGAGATAGAGTACATTGTAGCATCAGATGCCATGAAGGAAGTTGTATGGCTGAGGAAGTTCATCATTGAGGTTGGAGTAGCACCCACCCTTGATGGTATGGTCCTACTTTATTGCAATAACACTGGTGCCATTGCTTAGGCAAAGGATTCGAAGGTACACCAGTAAACAAAACATATACTGCACCACTACCACCTAGTCCCAAAGATCATGGATCGAAGTTACGTTGACCTTTAGAAGTTCGATGGAAAGGAGAACCTTGCCGACCCCTTCACTGAAGCCCTAATGGTAAAGGAGTTCGACAACCATAAGTCGAAGATGGGTATTAGATACAGTACCGACTAGCTTTAGAACAAGTGAGAGTTGTTAGAAATTATGTCCCAAAGTCAATCATCAGCCTATTGATAGTTGTGCTATTTTATACATGTAAATAATTTATTATTAAATAAATTAATATTTTTACTTTTTCATCACAAAGTCTACATCTTCTAATGAACTCTATTTATTATGATGAAGTCCTTAGGACTATTTAGTTTCGATAAAGAGAGGATTTATTGATTAGTCCTTACATTGTTCACAACCAAATGATATGTTGTTAATCAAGACAATAACGTTTATCGAGTATAGGTTACTGTATGCCATATAGATTCGTTGTCCTCCTAACTAAGGAGTGTGGAGATATTGGTATGGCATACAGATAAGATGTAAGGATACATCATCTTTGAATGTGACCAACTTCAGAGCATTTTGCTATTAAGAATTACTTTGATGGGATATGGGTATAAGTGTCCCTGAGATCTGAGATCATCACTATGGCTTGCAAGCAACTCACTGTGCTTTGGTGCCAGACTTTCTAAATTTTTAATTTAGTGATGAAAGATTTTTAGGACAATCAAGTACTTGTAAAGTTAGTATATGATTAAGTTGGGATTGACCACTCCAAGAGTTTGGAGAATATGCATCATTGTATTTCAATTTAGCAAAACCTTGGCCAGGATAATCCATAAAATGAATTTGATATTTTGAAATACAATATGGATGATCTAATCAGGATTGATAGTTAAACTCTAAGTCATCCTATGAGCATTAAGGTTAAAGGAATGAATTATACGAAAACTATATTCACATGGGTTCTAAGAGTGTTGCTTTATACATTCGACCTATCTAGCCATCGGGTATCATTGCTAGATGATAACTTTGATTGATATAAGAATTTCTTTCTATGCTACTGGTTTAGGTTTAAACTTATGAGGTCACACACATAAGAGGTATCAATCTCATCCGATGGTTGATCAATGATTTAGAATCAGTCTAAGGTTAAACAATCAATACGATTGATGTTTGACTTAGTGCAAGTGTTACAGGAGGATCGATTAGAAATTGGATTGCTAATTAGCTTAATTTAATTAAGTCAGAGGATTAAAATTAAATCTAATTAAATAATATTTAATTATATTTCATTTGGGTTTGATTGCATCAAGTGCAATTGGTTTATTGGATGAGCTAACTGCAAGGAAGAACATGTCCCTATTCAATTAGGACTTGTATACACCTAATTTCTAATTTGATTAAAATTAAATTAGATTTAAATTTAATTTAATCTAATTTAATTAGATTTTTAGTTAGACTAAGATCGTCTCTAATTGGGTTGCATTAGTTTTAATTTAATTGGGTTCAAATAATAAGTTAGACCAAGTTAAAACTAGAAGTCCTAGTGTGACTAGGATTTCTCCATCTTGCACCACCTTGCTTTTCATGCCCTCCCACACCAATTTTCTTCGAATTTTCATGAAAAATTTTACTTCTAGGGAGTATCCATGCCCTTTTTATGTCTCCCATCATTTTGAAAGAAAATTAGTTGTGTAATAGATTAAAACAAATAAGTTATTTTGACCTATGTCTCTATTGGATAGAGTTTGATATATCATCTTTTCTTACATCTTTGAGGCACCAAACCACCTAATTTTCCTCTAATTTTTTCATGAAAAGTATAAGACTTATTTGCAAATATTTCCTAGAGCCCACAATAAAAAATAAGGAGGGGACATCCAAGAGTTGGGTGCCCCAATCCTTGCTTAATTTGGACCTGCCTTTTTAGGTATTTGATCTAAACAAGGAATCTATCATAACTCTCTATTTAAAGGGAGTTTTCTATAGGTTTTAAACCTAAGAGAGAGGTTTGGGATGTGGGAAGCTTGGGTGCAAATAATATCTAGGTGTGGAGCTTTATTGAGGTGCAAACCACTATATTCTGGTAAGAGAAAAAGAAGGGAGAAGAAAGGGTTCTTCTTAAGGATTTTTTCTTGATCCCTTCCTCCTCATTTTATGAGATTTTTGTAGGGTTTGGTGTATAGGACAGAATCATGGATTTCAAAGAAAAATTATGAAATCATATAACTAAATCCAAAACATAGGATCATCTTATTAGAATTTAAATCATATATTATACATTTATAACATAAATTAGGATATTGGAACATACCTCTGATCACTTAATCCTAACTTGACCCTGATCGTTGGCAGCAGTCCGTCAGGGGTTCCATTAAGTGCCACGTGTTCACCCTCCAACATTGATCCACACGAGGACTTGATCAAAATTCTAGCATAATAAAAATCAGATTCCTTCAATTTAATTCTTATTGTAAGAATTAAATCTATTTGGGCAGAACCTTCCCTTAGCCTTGTTGTCTCCCTTCTTACCTACCCTTTTCTTTCTTTCTATTCTACTTGTCTTCCTTTACTCTCTTTCTAAGACTTTGTTCTAAAGCAGACCTCTTGTTCTTTAATAGGACTTTGTCTTAACAAGGAAAGAAAGAGAGAAATTGGACAATTAGGGAGAGTATGTAAGAAAGAAGGAGAGAGTTTTGAATTAATTGGACTCCCGAAGTGCACCCCTATCTATAATGTACGTAGGCGTGCTTCCACCAAATTCTCACACCCTTTCCCTAGTCTTTTCTCACACCCATCAATTCTTCTAATGCCCCACTAGAAGAAAATGCCACGTGGAATCTATAGAATTAATATGAAGAGATGCCTTATTGCAGAAGAACTCTTCGAACTAATTCTACATGGTTTTCACGAAGAGTCGTGTATCTTCATTTATGTCGCACCAAAAAATAAGGGACTAGATTTGATGAAAAAGGCCATCCAATGGCCTATAATATGTGCACCATATCAGAGTAGGGGCGTGGAAATCTTGGGCATGGAAAAGTCAAAGCTTCAAGGTGTTTGACTTGGTCCAAGAGGCGCCTACAACCAAGGGGGCGGCAAAGACTCTTTGGTTATCCAAAAACCTGATAACCAATGAAGAGAATAACTAGCAGAAGGACTCATTTGCACCCTCTCTTCATCTAAAATCATGTAACAAAATTTACATGAAAGGTTAAGGAAGACTTTGGCATCAAAACATATCCATGCGCCACATGTCCCTAATGCATGGACCAAATCCCATGTGCTAAAGAAAGAGAGTCTCTGGCATGTGGGCTGCTAATACATGATGCCAAATCTCTTGGTTAGCAAGCCAAGGATCAACCCAACTAATTAGCGAAATCTGATTTGACTTAAACTGGATTTAATTAGCCCAAATTAAAACCCAATTTGAATCTAGGTGCTAGGGTTTGCAATACATGCTAGCATATTCAACCTGCAAACATGATCTAATCTAATTAGACCCTTGATCAATTCTCTTTGTGTGTGATCCATTGGGTTCTACATCTAGCCAGTAGTGGATCCAAATGCAATTTGACCTAATTTGGTTAGAACTCAACCAAACCGATTTAGGTCAAAACTTGCTAACCCAATTTAATCAATTAGAAGACTTTCTAATTAACAATCAAATTAAACTCTTTAATTCAATCGAATCTACAAGACTAGATTGATGTCTAGCAATGTATCATATCTATCTGAAAGATATAAAATTTTAATTGAAAAATCAAAAATATCCTTTAGTGGAAAGTTACCGTGCAACAAGATCCTTCAATCACCCTACATCCCGAATATGACTATGGATATGGAAGCATGTCAAATCTATTTTCATATTTATTTTTTTCTAATCATATGATGATGATTTAATTAATGAAATATTAGAAATTATTTTTAATTTTTATTATGCTTTGATCAAAGTCTTCCTGAATCATCATTCGATTAAAGCAAGTAGGATGCGATCTCCTCTTACTAGGAGTGATCGATTTCTTATTGACCTACTCATAACCTCCATACGTAATCTACCATATCTAGATCACCCCATACATGACTAAGTCATGAATATGTATAAACCAAAATATAGATTCATGCATACAAGGTTCTATGGTAGTCTCAAATCAAAGGATTACATATACAACTTCCACTATGAGAACCACCTATTGACATGTAGATAAGACTCCATTAGATGTTCTCAAATTAGATTAATTTAGTGAACTCATTCTCTAATAAGCACCCACATCCTTGTATTAGTGTTATACATAGGTGATAGTGAGATCAATCACCTTTTAATCAAGCATACATAGGATGTGCTAGTTTTTTCGAAAACATTGATTTCCAACTTAATGTTCCATTGACTAGAAATATTTTAGATTAGAATTTTAAGATTTTAGATCTCACAGGTATAATCTCATCATAACCTTAAAACCATATTCCTAATTTAAGATGTAGCATATGATGAAATAAATATCATTATTTATTTGAAAATGTTATTACATGAGTTTAGAGGACATAAGAATATATAGCCCATCAAAATACAAATTTTGATTGGCTTGAGGGCATATTCCTTTCAATCTTCCACTTGCACTAAAGCCAATCACCCATATATTTTAATCCAATACAATCAAGGTGGCGATCGAACTACTATTGTGGTAGAGCCTTAGTGAACGGGTCTGCTATGTTACTCTTTATGTCTACCAGTTCAATGACAACATCTTATCACTCGATTATTTCACGAATGAGATGAAAGCATCTCAAAATGTGCTTGGATTAATGATGAGACCTTGGTTCCCTTGCTTGAGTAATTGCTCTAGTATTATCACAGTAAAGTGATACTAGGTTCTCAATCTCGGGAACAACATCCAATTTAGTGATAAACTTCTTCATCCAGACAACTTTCTTGGCGCCTTCACTTGAAGCTATGTACTCTATCTCAATGGTTGAGTCAATTACAGTTAGTTGCTTGGTACTCTTCCAACTCACTGCTCCACCATTCAGAGGAAAGATATACCCTGAAATAGATTTGCTATTATCTGGGTTTGATTGAAAACTAGAGTCAAAATATTCTTCTAGTTTGAGATCAGATCCATCATATACTAGAAAAATATTCTTAGTCCTTCTTAAGTACTTAAGAATATTTTTCATGACTTTTCAATGATCCTCTCCTAGATCAGCCTAAAATCTACTGGCTATGCCTAAAACATAAGCAACATCAGGCTTGGTACATAACATGCTATGTGGAATTATGTCCCAATGCCAATCATCAGTCGGTTGATGGTTGAGATATTGTAATTGATTTATTGATAAATAAAAAATATTTTGGCATCTTTTTTCATCATAAGTTTACATCTTCTAATGAACTCCATTATTGTGATGATGTTTTTAAGACTATTTTGTTTTGATAAAGAGAGGATTTATTGATTAGTCCTTAAATTTATTCATGACCAAATGATAGACTGTTAATTAGGACGACAGCATCTATCAAGTATAGGTCACTATATGCCATATAGGTTGGTTGTCCTCTTAACCAAGGTGTGTGGAGATACTGGTATGGCATACAGGTGAGACATATGGGTACATCATCATTGAACGTGACCAACTCCAGAGAATTCTACTATCGAGAATGACTCTGATGGGATATAGGTATAAGTATCCCTTAGACCTAAGATCACCTCAATGACTTGCAAGCAACTCATGATACTATGGTACCAGACTAACTGAATTTCTAATTTAGTAATAGAAGGTTTCTGGGCATAGTCAGTACTTATAAAGTTGGAGTGTGATCAAGATGGAATTGACCACTCCAAGAGTTGGAGAAGAATGTAACACTATATTTCAATATAGCAAAATCATGGCCAGGGTAATCCATTAGATATATTTGGTATTTTGAAATATAATATGGACAACCTGATCAAAGTTGACAGTTAAACTCTGATGTGTCCTACGAGCATTGTGGTCAAGGGGATAAATTATATGAAAACTTTATCCGCATAGGTTCTAAAGATGGTGTTCTACACCTTCGACCTATCCGACCGTCAGATATCATTGCTAGATGGTCACTTCAATTGGTATAAAAATTTATTCCTATGCTATTAATATAGGTTTGGACCTATGAGGTCACACACATTAGAGCTTACGATCTAATCGGATGGTTGATCAATGATTAAGAATCATTCTAGGGTTAAACAATCAATACGATTGGTGTTTAACCTAGTGCAAGTATTGCAGGAGGATCGATTAGCAATTGAACTGCTAATTGGCTTAATTTGATTAAGCCTATAGGCTGAGATTAGGTTTAATTAAATATAATTTAATTAGATTTAATTTGAACTTGATTGGATCAAGTTCAATTGATTTATTGGATAAGCCAAGTGCAAGGAAGAACTAGTCCTAGTCTAACTAGGACTCGGATTAATCTAATTTTTTAATTTGATTAGAAAATAAATTAGAATTAAATCTAATTTAATTAAGTTCTTAAATGGGTTAGGGCCTTATTTAATTGAATTGGCTTAATCTTGATTTTAATTGGTTAGAAGATCTTGTTTGATCAAGTCAAAATAGGAGTCCTAGTCACACTAGGACTCTCTATCTCCTTGCACCACCTTGGTCCCAACTATTAGATATGTGTGCCCTAGAAGGCAGAATTGGCTGACACTTGTAATACACTTCTAGAGGTAAATTTATAATTTTAACTATAAATAATAAAATGGGTTATTTTCTATCATAAATGTGTATTTAGTATCTGTGATACATCCCTTGAGTTAATGGTAATGATAATTCATATTTTTAAGAGTTAAAAATTTAAGATAAGAATTTTCATTTATTAACTCATAAAATGCTTCTGACTGTAGGATCATCATAAGGATGGTCATTGATCCAGAAGGTTAGTATACAATCACTTCTTTATAGTAGATAAGACTTAAGTCTATGGTGTAGAGACACCGGAGTGAGAGTGCAGGTACTCATTAGAGAACGAGGGCACTGAGCGTGACCACCTCGAGTAGTCATAAGAAAGCATACCTTCTTGTCGATGACTGACTCAAAGCTGCAGTGGTGTGTCTAGTTCTTTGACCTGAGGTACATTGGTAGTTCACTTTGAGGGTGTTATAGTTTGACTACACCATGACTTGGTCTCCTAGTCATTCGAAATCCTGAGGTGTATGTTGGCAATGGCATGTTCAATGTAGGAATTTGATTGCACCAAGAGGGAATCTATCTACCTCGATAGAAGAGGAGCAGCCCTATGATGATCATGACAATCAAGTCCATAAGCCCATGGCCATGGCAAAGAGTGAAATAATAGAAAGAGTTTCTATTAAGATTTTCACATCGAACCTGAATCGAATGATTAAATTATGTGACAGAAATTAGAGTTTGACGAGTTCACCTTAACCCTAATCTGATCGGGGCTCAAGATAGAAGAACTTAATCACACAAGTAACTACACTGAGAGGTTCAATTTTAGTTTTGATGGGTTGCCACCATATACTTCTAGGTGTCACTGATTGATTTTGGGAGCAATTAGAATGATTTAGATGATCAATCATTTCAGTTGTCTGAATCAGAAGAGTTCTGATCCATTGAAAGGAGTTTCGATGATGTCGATGATGGAGATCACGACATGTCCCATTATCATATAGAACTAAATCTAACTAGGTCACACAAACAAGGGTTTGGATCTGGATATTATCAATTGGACTAATCAAGTTCAATTTATTTGAATTATTTTCAATTAGGTTCAAGGAAATCATGCTAGCACACGATTAAACCTAACGTTCTCCTTTTTCTATCATTTAAAGTTGTCTCGACTGAGTCAAATATATTTGTGCTCACTCAGGTACCTTTACTTGATCTAACTTGAGCTTGTTCAAGTCAGAAAAGCGTTATCTTAATTTATGAGATAAATTTGAGACAACACCTATCATTTTTCGTCATCTGTTAATTCTTGTCCTTTGACTTTGGTCAAACATTGACCATTGACTCTTGGACATCTGCCCATGTGTCATGCACTTATTGGAGAGCAGATAGGGGCTTGTCCCCTTACTGAAATTTGGAAAGGTGGGGGTGCAAGCCTAGGATGGCGTGCGCCCATGGATAGGGACACCTGGAGTTCCATGCGGATGGGACTCCTGGTTGCTTCTTGGATTCTACTTAGGTGACCCTTACCGATAGACTTTGATCAGTCATAGGCGCCATCTAAGGATGAATTTATGGGGCTCTCATCTAATTAGATTAGGTGATATCTTCCCACTAATCAGATTTAGATTTGATTGCATGAAGCAACATGATTGGTCGGAATGATATGGCATTGCATGGCACAGCAGGGTCTATAAATAAACCCTGTCTGCACCCAACTTGCATAGAGTTTTTCTCTTAGCCCACACCCCAAGGCTACCCCTCTCCCTCCTCCATGCCATCTTCTGATCCTCTCTCTCCTCTCCACACCCAAGGAAAGTTGGGCTTCAGTTTGGTGCGATCCAAGCAAGAAAAGGCGGACGAGAAAGGAAGAAGGCAGCACTGCTGTAAAGACGATTACTGATCTTCAGAAGGAGTTTTGAAGATCCTTCAAATCAGATCCAGATCTAATTTTTGGAGAAGTGATAAAGAAGAAGAAGTTCTCCAGATCTAGCTTGAGTGGATACTGATAGAGGCCAGGCGCTTGCGTGGCTAGATCCGAAACCTCAGGCAATCAGCAGGATCATCAAAGAATAATCGGATTACCCACATCAAGGTATAAATTAAATTATATTTAATTTAATTTATTTTTATTTATTAGATCTATAAAATTAGATCTAAAATATCTTAGATCTGATATGGATGCTTGAGAAAATTTTTTAAAATATCTCTCTTGATCCGATTAGATCTGAACGAATTTGATCCAAAAAATCAAGATTTCCCCTTCAACTAGTGCCAGAGCCAGGTTCAATAAAAATTATTTATATCTAATTTTTAATTTATTTTAATCTAATAATTAATAATTTTAGATGTCACATGAGATGTGATTAGATCTAAAATCAAAAAAATTAAAATTAAATAATATAGATCTAAGTTCTGCAATATGCATTACTAGTTGTAAAATAGAATAGTTCTATACATAGTTTTGCATGATTATAATTTATTTTAATTAAATTAAAATTTTAGATCTATTTATTTTTTATTTTTTAATAATTATAAATATTATAATAAGATCTAAAAAATAAAAAATAAAATTATTTAATTTTTAGATCATATGAGATATGATGATTGCATGTCTAGACTAGTTGTAAAATAGTTCTACATAATTATCCTAGTTAGAATTTATTTTAATGTGACCATTTAAATCTAATTTTATAAATAATTATGAGATAATTAGATCTAAAAAATATGTTAGTGCCACTATGCATTCATGTAAAGATCTGAAGATAGCAGGGAGGCTGAGA